>JAODAL010043714.1:0-33590 GCA_025379985.1 Phyllomedusa bahiana
TATTTTTTTGGTCATGTGGGGGGGTATTGATTGTAAGTAAGGGTTTTTTTTTTAACAAAACAGCAAACACTTGCTGCACAAAAAGAAAACCAGTGCTATTGTGAAAAAGAACAAATAAGCTGAAAAAAAAAACAAACAAGCGCTGGGCTTTTTTCCACTAAAAAGTATATTTTAATGGGGCATAACAATTTTTAAAAAGGCAACTCCAGTCACGGGCCCCCCCCTCATTCTGACCCCCCAGTCACTGCCCCATTCCTTCTAACCCCCCAGTCACTATCGCCCCACTTTGAGCCTCCCAGTCACTGTTCCCCTCCTCTGAACCCCCAGTCAGTGTCTCCCCCTCTGAATCCCTCAGTCACAGTGCCCCCCACCCCCTCTAACAACCCCAGTCACTCCCCCCCCTCTGACCCCTCTAGTTAGCATCCGGAAAAGCTGAGTGCTGCTCCATCTCCCACAAACCAACCAAGGCACAATCAGCAGCTGCAGGCTGATACTATCAAGATAAGAAGTTCCATTAATAATGATATTTTCCCTCCCTAAAAATACCAGCCTGCAGCCACCCCAGAAGCCGACCATCACATTAGGTGATTCCCCTTCTGAAAGAAACATGGCTCTTCTCAGTACCCTTGTGCTTTGGGTACTAGGGTAATAGTGAGAGGGGGATAGTGTCAGCCTTGGGATTGTAAAAAACACAGCTGGCTGACACCAAGTCCCAGCAATAGTCATGGAGAGGTGTTCATCAGATGTCTCCATTACTATTACTGGAAAAAAATGGTTAAAAAAAAACCCCACAGAAACAACAGAAAAAAACATTTATTTAAATAAACTCTCACCAGCCCTCACTGACTATTTTACTAAAGAAATAGATGCAATGCTGGTCCGACATAGTCCAATGAATCTGATAGTATTAGTATTATACTCCATCCCCTGCAACACTGAAGGTAGTGGCTGTGGGTAATCTTCTGGGGGTGCGGGGTATGAAGTACAGGCCGCAGCCGCACAGTCTCTTGGGGGTTGCTCCTCTGTCTCCCCCCAGGAGATTGTGTCTGTAAGCTGTGATCTGGACTCCCTCTCCCACTACTGCCCCCTACCATTGTGTTATGCGGCCTAGTGCCAGTACAAAATACAATCCTTACCTAACACTCTATAACCCCTCACTTTCACCTTTCACCCCATAGCTCTCCCTACTCTACCTATCACCCCATGGGGAGTTTGTACACAGGTGGGAATAGCTAGGAAGGTGTTGGAAAAGTGAGGAGTATAAGATGTTTGTGTGGTAAATTCTGCAGGGACGAGGCATGAACGAGAGAAGTCGACAAGGTATTCTGGAGCAGATGGAGAGCGGTAAAGAGAACGATTTCTATCAGAGAAGATGTCACCTGTGAGTTACAAAATGTAACTGCTCTATAATCACTTATATGTCTGCAGGGCCTGTGTACAACTGGTATCTACCCCCATATGGTCGCTGTATAGCGGTAATATACCAGTTGACAGAGCTGTGATGTACAAACTGGTATCTATCACAATAGGGGCACTGTATGGCAGGAACATTGGTAGTAGTGTAATGGTTTTTTATTCAGGAAGAGTATTATTCAGTTTCTACATGGTGGTTGTTGGTATGATATGGTGGTACAATATTTTAGTTCACTATGTCGGTGAATCTGTCCACTTTATGGTGATATATAGTGGTCATGATGTTAGCGGTATTCTGGTCCTATGTTGGTGGGGGTATAGGGTCATGTTATGGTGTGGTATTCAGTCACTATGTGGTGCTGTTTTTGTGATCATTGTGTTGTGGTTTTTTTCTGAACAATATGTGCGTGGCGATATGTGGTCATGATGTTGTGGTATTATTCACTCACTATGTGGTGGTGATATGTGGTCATGATGTGACAGTATTATTCAGTCACTAAGTGGTCGTGATAGATGATCATGGTGTGCAGATATTATTCAGTCACTATGTAGTGATGATATGTGGTGGTATTTTTCAGTCACTATGTGGTGGTGCTATGTTATGGTTTTATTCAGTCACTGTGTCGTGGTGATATGTGGTCATGGTGTTGTGGTATTATTCAGTCACTATGTGGTGACTATGTGGCAGTCACTATGTGGCCATGATGTGGCAGTATTAATCAGTCCCTACATGATATTAAAATGTGGTTATGATTTGGTGGTATTATTTAGTCACTATGTGGTTGTGATTTGTCATGGTATTATTCAGCCACAATGTGGTTGTGATATGTGGTCATGATGTTGCGGTATTCAGTCACTATGTGGTGGTGGATATGGGATCATGGTGTGGAGGTGATATGTGCTCATGGTCGGAGCGGGGATGTTGTGTTGAGGGGGTAGGGATGTGTTCAGTTGCTGGTGGGATGTGGTGTGTGGTGATATTATTCAGTCACTATGTGGTGGTGATAGATGATCATGATGTGAAGGTATGTGGTGGTGGTATTATTCAATCACTGAGTGGTGATGATATGTGGTCATGGTGTGGTGGTATTATTCAGTCACTATGTGGTGGTAATATGTGGTTATGGTGTGATGGTATTATTCAGTCACTATGTGGTGGTGATATGTGGTCATGATGTTGCACTATAATTTGATCTTTGTATAGCAGCATCATTGAAAATATTAGTTAATCAGCCTTGGTTTGGTCAGTAACAGTATGGTCATATTTGCTCCCGTATAGTGGTATTATATGTTTACTGTACTACCATTAATTATAATAATAATAATCTTTATTTATATAGAGCCAACAAATTTCGCGAACTTTATCAATGTTACGGGGTATTAATACAGACTAAAACTGACATTACACAGTGGAACGCTTCTTACAGGTGAGACACAAGGTGTGAGGCCCTGCTCGCAAGAGCTTACAATCTAAGAGGGTGCCTGGGGGAAACAAAGAGGGAGAAGTGCTAAATTTACAATGGCCCAGCCATTATACAGAGGTGTCATCCATAGAACATTGTCTTACAGCTATTTGTATGGATTTATGTATATAAGTCTGGTGTGATGTCATATGTTTAGTTGTGATTGGAGACGTAGCATGATATGACTCTCTATGCAATCTTGGGAGGTATGA
Source organism: Phyllomedusa bahiana (assembly GCA_025379985.1). NCBI lineage: Eukaryota > Metazoa > Chordata > Amphibia > Anura > Hylidae > Phyllomedusa > Phyllomedusa bahiana. Next base: position 3,089 of record JAODAL010043714.1, read on the forward strand.
CTATATAACTATATAATGATTCATATCTGTAGAAAAAAATTACTATTTATTTTTCTGGGGTTGTTTTTCAAAATATCAGTCTATCTAGAATATAAATAATGTATTGACAAGCATTCCCCTCACTAGTTTTCCCCTTATTTTAAGGGAATCTGTAAAGAAATTTTTGTCAATCTGGTGGAATGGGAATTTTCCAATCTTGGTAGCAGGTTCGATATTCTTTTATACTTGCTGGTGTTTTTTATTCTTGCTCAGATTGTTGCGGTGGTTGATCAGGGCTGTTTCTACAAATGTAAATTGTACAATCCCTGGTAGTACAAGTGACAGGTCTACCTTCTGCTGTTCTGAGCAGCCCACACCAGAATTCAGGAAGCCTATACTGGGCTCGGGTCATGCCTACAGAGATAAGACAAGCTGCAATAAACTACAAAGCAATCAGCACAGTTCTCTGCAGATATTTCAGTATATGAGAAATGTGCATTCAAATCTGCTTATAAAACCCAGTACAGAAGATTAAATGATAATGTCCTCTTTAATATCTACTTTTTAAGCACAAGTTTTATATTCTATTTCAGTGTTATTAAGATGAGTTCTGTTAATGTACATGTAGCCTAACAATGCCCTATTTTAATGTATAAGTTCTTTATTCACTTATGGGTATTTTAAGGTTTATCTATTTATATATCTCCGGTAAGTATCTTGTTACTTTCTTTATGATACGTGAAGCCCACGGAAGTAAGAAGATAGGAGCTCATCTGAGATTAAATATTCCCAAATAGAAATCTATATTTAGACATTTTCAAGTTTGCTTTTTTTATTGCAGTTACGGTAGCATAGTATAATGATCAAAACTAGCACATTAATATAATCTATGTAAAATATACATACAAATTATATTGGGTCAGATGCAAATGCAAACTTTAGACACACTTATCTAACTTTATACCACCTATTGGTTGGCTTAGTTTATGCTAGACCTTCACAATATACAGCCCATGGGCCTTCTGTGACCTTTCAAAGGATTTCTGGTAACCCGTGAAAATGTAGAAAATGCAGCACTCTCCATTCATTTTTATGGGCATCTCAAATACAGGTGGTGTCAGGATTGCCCTAATCTCTCCCTGGCTCACCCTGCCCTAACGCTGAGCAAATAGCATGAGAAGGGCAACCTGCTACTGGAACTATCCTGAACAAACTTAGTCTAAAACTTGGAGTAGAAAGGACTATTGTACAAAGACAAACAGGACACAGACAAAACAGATAACAAAACAGTTAATGTCGGTCCAGGCAGTTTGAGAAGAGAACGCAGTCCAAAGTCATAAACAGAGGTAAACCGAGATCAGGGGCGTTGCTCGGGTCCAAACATCCGGGGGGCCGCCGGCCCTATGTGTTATGTTTTGCTCTGTAGGGGCTGGGTTCACACTGCATTTTTCACGCCCATTGTAAGCTGTGGTATGGATTTTTACAGGAGAAACTTTATATCCCTCGTCACTTTTTGTATGGCCTGTTTCAATATAAACTGTTGAAAAAAGATTCTAAAAGGAAAGTATACTTACTCATTAAATAGAAGGGGAAAAATTTCTCATTCACATTTGTCCACTGTGAATTTGCAGACGATGTGCAGCCAAGTACAAGTCATACCAGTGGCCTGTAATGGCTGCACAAGGTAATGTTTGCGACACTTGAATTAGTTGGGTTAACAAGGTAATTATTTATTTTTAAATACACTCCCTTTATGGACTGACAAACTACATGTAGTCGAAACCCCCCTGTAAGGCCTGTTTCACATTGGACCGCAGTTTTTTTTTTGCTGTAGGTGGATCCATCAGAATCTCTGCATAGTTTCTTGTTGTTCAGGGATCAGAAAAAATCCCTCAGAAAACTATTCTTCCTTCTCAACTACGACAACTCCACAGCAGAAACCTTAATTACCCACTTTGTAATAGTATATGGACCCGTTGGACGGCAGTCGGGTTTGTCTGCAGTGAACAGATCCCTCTGGCGTTAGTTTTTCACCCTCTGTTTTTACTCTGATACAAAATGTTTATCAGGCTCTAAAGTAGACATATATTTTATCACAAAATTGTTTGATCTGCCAGAATATAGATAATTATGTCATTTTTATCAACAACATATAAACTACCAACGAACAATTAAAACTACTTAAAAATTGCACGTTGATTATTTCCTAATTTCCATTGACAAATGAATTTTTATTTAATGTACATTTCGGTGTCAATTCTGTGATACTAGCAAATATTCATTCGTTCCAGAAAATGGCTTCTCAAGGGAAAAGAAAGAAAAGCTTGCTGACTGGACCAATATAGCGCTATGACCGCCTCTGTTGTGTCTCTGCACAGAATGCATTTACAATAATCAGAAAACACATAGTCCACTATAGTGAAATTGTCTTAGCTGTTGTCCCCTATTGGTACACGTTGCGGGATCTGTTGGGATTTGTTGTTCCCATATTTTTCATATCCCAAACAGATGTACCAAAAGGAGGGCCACAGCACTGTGTGACCCAAAACAAAAGAAATAAAGACCTGCCTGCTCTCTGTGTATGGTGGAGATGTCACAGGATGTACCCTGAACTGTATATTGGGGAATTTCTCTATGGAGAGCACATGAGGGGACACCACTGGCAGGAGGCCAGAAAAAACGGTGAGAAAGCTGGTACAATCCTCTGATGTCCTGCTGCTGCAGGACTCGTTATATATCATCTCTAAACGGAATCACCTGCTTCCTGTGTACACATCTGCACATGGTGACATAGCTGCTGCCGGCTGTGATGTGTAAGGGCTTCTCTGTGGCTCACCATACCTCCCTGCACCTTCTCCTACCCCTCAGCATTGTACAGAGGGGAGGGGGGAGGAGGAAGCAGCACGGGACAATGTTTTGGCCTGCTCCCCGGCCCTCACCCATCAATCCCACTGTGGCACGGGCTTCACAGTGTTGGCTTTTTGTTGTGTGCCGGGGCGGGCGGCCCCTGCTTTCAGTGCTATTGGGCAGTGTTGATGACGCCTGCCCTGCGCTTGCTCTTTGATTAAGAGCCCAGGCTGCCGTTGGGCAGGCAGGTTATTTTACCAGCTGTCCCTTGGGTCCAGGAAACTTCCCCTATTGCGGGAGGCTCGCCGGACTTCCGGGACAGTGGTAGTATAGATTCGGGGCACCGGCTGTTTAATTCGGGGCTTGTGCCCCGAATGAAAACAGCCTCCTAGCAACGCCCCTGACCGAAGATTCTAAGCTCAAAGGACAGAACTAGAGAAACACCTACTATATAGCAAAATACATAGAGACTACAGCCAGAACACCACAGCAATCACAGGTAGTGATAAACAAAAGGGTTTAAATATCTCACTCCAGCAAGGGATTGGATTCATGGACTTAATCCCTGTGAGTCTGTTCCAAACCCAGGCCGAGGCTCAAACAGACGGATATCTCTTAAAGGGGCGGACACACAATTATGACAGTAACCCCCCTTTTACAAGGGGTCGACTACTGGCTTATTAATCTATAACAGGATTATCCGGATTTTTTGTGTGAAATGTTCTCACCAGTCGGTTAGCATGTACAAAAAAGGCTGAAACCCAGGTTCATTCCTCTGGTCAATACAACTTCAAATTAAGTAGGTATTGTAGACCGTTTCTCACCCTCTACTTCGAATTCCAGATCACCATCCACCTGGACTGGAGGGGAAGTTCTTTTTGGGGGCTGATCGGACCATTTTTGTTAGGGAGTGAAACAAGGGCAAAAAGTGACATTTTGCTAAAATGTCGCCCAAATTCCCGAAATATCGCTTTATAAAAAAGGGCAAATTGGTAATAAAACCCATGGACAACTGAGACTAGGGCTTTGGGGAACATGCAAAGGACAAAGTTCTACCATAAGGTGGAAACAAGGGATATTTACCCAAGCACAAATCTTGCAGTCAGAAAAGTAAGCGGTAAAGATAAGAGAAATAAGTCTTTTAGTTCTCGCTATTCCTGGATAACCACAAAGAACAGAATTGTGCAACTAGTGGCGGTACAAATAACTGCCCATTTTGAGTAGCAGGTGGCGCCAAAGGCTAAAACTGTCTAATGTCACTGGCAAGGTCGGAAGACACCACTGAGACTACAATACCTTTGGCTAGTATGAGTTTGGATGGTATTAAGGGAGATTGATTGGCACAGAAGCTCCAGTACAATGCGTCAGCATTAACATTTTGGAGCTGGGTGTGTAACAATAAGGTTAAACCTGGTAAAAAAAACAAAGCCCACCTAGCCTGTCTGGGATTGAGATGGATTCAAAATAAGTCAGGTTCTTATGGTCAGTTAGTAGTAATCTGATGTTTTGCCCCATCCAAAAAATGACACCATTCTCCAAATGCCCACTTGATGGTGAGAAGTTCTCAATTCCCAATGTCATGGTTCCTCTCCATAGGGGAGAATTTACATGAGAAAAAGACACAGGGGTGTAGGTTGGTCAAAGAGGGAGGCCCTTGCAACAAAACTGCCCCCACTCTTACCTCAGAAGCATCAACCTCCACAATAAAGGGGCACGAGAGTTCGGGTTGAACCAGAACAAGGGCTTCAATAAAACACTTCTTCAAGGTTTCAAAAGCAAGAATGGCTTCAGATTTTCAATCACTAAGGTTCGTCCCCTTTTTCATGAGGTATGTCAAAGGTTTGGCTATGGATGAAAAGAGGGATAAACTTTCTGTATTAATTAGGGAACCTCAAGAATCTCTGCACAGCTTTCGGAAAGTTCGGCTGCACCTAAACATAGCCCAACCTTGACAGGATCCATACAGAAGGCATGCAGTATGGGAATATATCCTAGAAAATTTAACTCTTGGACCCTACAGAGACATTTTTCCAGTTTTGCATATAAATGGTTCTCCTTGAGAATCTGCAGGACAGTGTGCACATGTTCTGCATGGGAAGACCAATCAGGAGAAAACACCAAGATGTCATCCAGATAAACAATAACAAAGCTCCCAATGAGATTTCACAATGAACAAAATATTGCAAAACTGCTGGTGCATTGCTTTAGCCAAAGGGCATGAGCAGAGAAACATCTACTATGTAAAAAAAAATACACAGATACTAAAACCAGGACACAGAAGCAATCACAGGCAGTGAGAAAGAAACAAATGGGTTTAAATACCCCACACCAGCCAGGGATTGGATTCAAGGACTTAACCCTGAGAGTCTGTTTCAAACCCAGGCTAAGGATCAAACAGACAGGTATCTCTTAAAGGGACAGACATATTACTGACAGGTGAGTGCACTCGCTTATCTGTATTCAGTACTCCAAAAGACAAGATCGAAGACTACTGCACATGCTTAACCATCTCTGATCCTTGCAGCTGGACTGATCTGTGGCCCCAAAAGGTTTATCTTATTTTCATTTTATCTCCTAACTACTGCCATGTTGTACAGGTCTGGTTTACTCCAACAATTGCACCAACGTTTTTGTGCACAATAAGCCCCACATATTCATAAACCACTCACCTTGCCAAGCAAGGTATAAAATGTGTCTAACGTGGTTCTCAGCTATTGAGAATCTCTATTGGTTAGAAGGGTTCCTTGACAATGTCAATCACAAAATGTCCACCTTCTGAGACCTATAGCAATCAGCTTTTCTGAGAGGAATCCTGGCAAGTATTTGATTTCTCTGCTGCGCCACCATAGGAGAAATGTATCATTACACAGTGTCCAAACAAATGAGTGAGTTGTCTGTTTAATGAAGGACAGAAGAGGTCCTCCACAGCAAGAGACGCTCTTCTTAAGCACTTTCCACTCTACCCAAGAGATAAGGATCCTGAAAAGAGGACCTTCCTCAAATACTGATTCAGAATTACAGTTGAAACCAGAAGTTTCCATACACGATATAAAAAGACATATCTGCATGTTGTTTCTCACTGACATGAACAGAATAAACCTTCCCTGTTTTAGGTCAATTATGAACCAAAATTATTTATGTTTGCCAAATGCCAGGATAATGAAAGAGAGAAATTTTTAAGCCATTTTTATTACTTTCTTCAAAGTCAAAAGTTTCCATACATTTCATTAGTATTTGGTAGCATTGCCCTTAAACTTTATGACTTGGGTCAAACATTTTAGATATCCTTCGACAAGCTTCTCACAATAGTTGGTAGGAATTTTGACCCAGTCCTCCTGACAGAACTGGTGTTACTGAGTCATGTTTGTAGGTCGCCTTGCTCGCACTTGCCTTTTCAGCTTTGTCCATAAATTTTCAATAGGATTGAAGACTTTGTGATGGCCACCCCAAAACATTGAGATGTTTCTTCAGTGTTCCCACACAATCTTCTTTCCTCATGATGCCATCTATTTTGTGAAGTGCACCTGCAGCAAAACAACCCCACAACATGATGCTGCCACCCCCATGTTTCACACTTAGGTTTGTGTTGTTATTATTATTATTATTATTTATTTTAGCGCGCCATTGATTCCAGGGTGCTGTACATTCAAGGGGATTACATACATAACATAAGTCAAACAAGTAAAATAGTGACAATATGTGACTAACAACTGGTACAGAGGGAAAGAGAACCCTTGTTAACGAATCACCGGCATGCTGGCCCATTGTTGAGTCGGCACGCTTGTCCTAGGGAGCAGGGACGCACGCCGGCCGGCAGAAGAATATGATGCAGGGACCTAGTGATGCTAGTGCACCTATGGCCCGAAGTTCGGGTCGCCAGTCCCCCAAGAACATCACCTCCTAACACAAATCTTTAAATACATTTGACAAATTTAGTCACTGTTTTCTAGACACCTTAAAGGGGTTCAATTGTCTCATCCCTTCATTGCATATCGATAGTGTGTGCCATCAATATGAGATATCGTGGATTACACCTCTGAGTTCTGCACCAATTTTTAGAATGGGCCCCCAAAACTCCTGGTTTAGAATGGAACAGTGCATCTATTTTTCAACGTAGGAAGCCAAATAGTCCGAAGTGACATACGGGGAAAGAAAAAACCTAATAGTCAGAAGTTTTTTAAGAACATAGAAAGAAGAGGAACTTACCCATGCGCCAATTGTCAGAACTGTAGTGCTGGTTATACGGGGCCCCCACAATCACACATCCCCGCACTGGAAAAAAAATACCAAATTTGGGGAGCGTTCACATGCAATACTAAGAATGCGATTTACATTTTGAAATGCCCGTGCGGGATTGCATATGTCGGACAAACAACACGTAGCGTAAAAATTAGAATTAACGAACATCGTAGTAACATCAGGGTTGCGCTAAAAAATTTAAAAGTATAGAACAGAGTGAAAAGGGGAAAAAATTTGGGAGAAACGAGTGTTGCTAGGCATTTTCTAAAAACCCAAACACAATGTATCAGAACTAAGATGGGCTGTTTTAGAGGAAGTTGAAGAGAGGGAGGGGCAATCCATCGAAAGCTTCTTTTACGACGAGAAGCGAGATGGATTCATGTATTAAACCCCACTTGCACCCGCTGGGGTGAAGAAAATTGGGGCCTTAGAGCCTTCTTGTAAACACAAAAAAAAAAAAAAAAAAAACACTATCCATTAGCCCATATGTAGCGGCCTTATATAGGGATAACACTCTGCCGTGCTTACCCATAAATTGTAGAGGGTAAGTCAGCAGTGCGTGCTTGAGAAAGGGGAGGTCCCCCGAACGTCGTACGCCCTGCGCCACGCCCGCCTGTAGGTCTGCCCTGCTCCAAGCCGGAGCGACCAGAGCTATGCAGTCGCAGTACTGCAGATGAAAATACGTCTTCAAACATTATTATAACCGTTACTATGGAAATTGTCTCCACCATAATCGCAAGTGTTACAACTGCTGTCATTCAAGTCTTGTATTTATGGGACTTTTTAATCAATTTTCTACATGTTTTTGCAATTTAAAGAAGCCTGCCATTTTTCTCTGCTGTTAGAATGGAACAGTAGCATTGTTTCCACAATTTCTCTCCATTTATTTCAATGGAAGCCTCAAATACAGAAAAATGCAACCAGTGGGCTGTACTCAAAACTTCTATTGAAATGAATGGAGAGTAGTTACGCAAGAGCGGTCACTTCTCCAATCTAAGCGGGGAGTTCCAGAAGCCTATTAACCAAATAGAGACCTCTGGGACCTACACATATCCTATTGATATGCCTTAATGGAGGAGCTGAAAAAACCCCTTCAAGTCTGGCATACACCACATACTCTACTTTTGAGCATTTTTTTGTGAAATATTTTTTTTCTATTGAACTAATTCTAGCCATGACTTTGGAATTTGAAAAGAGCAAAGAAATTCATATTGAAACCAATTTACTATGAAGTCTCCTGTTTTCATTATGCCCTGAATGTAACAAATATATGACTTTGTTTTTTCTCTTTTAATTCTGCCATTTTTTTTGATACCGAATTGCATTTCAGCGTTATTGCTCCTTTGTGCTATAACAGTTAATAATTTATGTACTGGTTAATGTTGTTTATTTCTACTCTGTAAGTCATTTTTGAGTTTTCTGTTCAAAAACAAAAATAAGAAAACATAAATTTGACTTTGAAAGAATCCGGAGCATAATGTAAAACCTCTTCTGCCAGCATCTCAGGTGTATTTTCTCTCAAGCCTTGCTGAGCACAGTCTTCTCTTTTGGTAAAATATTCATCCCCTGGCACATATTTAAGCACTAGTCTGCTTATAATTCAGTACTGACTGTTGGCAACTTCTACAGTTTCCCTGCCATCTGATATAAACCTGACAAACTGTAAATCACTATGAATGTGTGATTCTCTCAAACCTGCTCTGTTAATCTTGTCCTCCATTTACGACAAACACATTCGACGAGGAAAATTTCTTGTTTCAAAGTGTTTGCTGAAAAATTATGTTTGGAAATATGTAGAGGAAAATGTCATCCAGTTTCTGCTGTTTTATTTTTTATTTTTTTTAGTTCTATTTTCATACACAGGGTGAAAAATACAATGCCATGCGGATAAACATATTTTTGTGAATATTTGCTAATATGTAAACATATTCGATATTCAACGTGATTACACCAAAGCTACATAAATGGGAACAGCACCAACAAAACAGGATAAAATAGGTAGAAATTCAATTTTTAGGCAAGTAAACGATAAAATATAAAATTCATTAAAAGGGTTTTGCCACAATCTCATTTCATACCTCCTGCATCCAGCTTTTCAGCTCTGTGTGCTCAGAAGGGGGCGGATGTGATTTGTTTGAATTGCATATCATGTGACTCAGCAGGATGACATCACCAGGCCTTTCCTCTCTGTAGTAAAAGAAAGGTCTGTTTATGTATAGAATTGTAAGTAGCTGCACTGTAGCTCAGAGGTAACATTTTTGCTTTACAGCACAAGGGTCCTTGGTTCAAATCTCTGCAGGAACTTAACCTGTGGATTTTTTTTTTCCTCTTTATCAATGCACAGACCTGATTGAGGTTTCGTTTTTTTATTTGCACTGTTTGACTTATTACTAACTAGTCCAAAGGACAGGAGAAGAATGACAGTACCTGGGTTTTTAACGCTCAGTAGCTGCCTGAGAAGAGAGGTGATGTCTGAGCATGTGGAACCAGAACAGAGGAGCTCCCAGCCCTGGTCGTATCCCCTGGAGACGAGCTGTAAACAATGGATCACTAAAGGAGCAGTTAGGAAAAAAACGGTGCAGAATTTTTAATAATGATGAATGGTGAAAATGTTTATTATTTAATTTTCAAACTTCCCACGTCAATTTTACTTCATGGAAAAACCCCTTTAAGCTGCCTGTGACTAGTGGGTAGGTGGTTGGCCAACACATGACATTTAGAAATATTCAGTTAGAGGCGTAACTTGAAGCTTCTGGGTCCTAGAGCAAAGAGTGAAATGGGGCCCCTCAGTTACCAAGTGCCATTGACAATGCTGTGGCAGAAGGGCTTTTGGGCCCCCTCAGGCTGCAGGACCCAGTAGTGAAAGCTACCTCTGCACCCCCTATAGCTATGCCTCTGTAATCAGTCTATAACACCAAAATGAACGCTGGAACCATCTCAGCATATCTAATACTGATACATGTATTTAACAAACCTGTAAATGCTTACTTTATAGACAGCCCATAGAGAGAGGTGAAAAATTTACATCCATTTTAGCACCATTTACATTTTTTAGCCTCTGACATTGGTACCGTGGAAATACCATGAAAAAGGTATTCCAATGTATACCACACCAGAGTGAAAGGAATCTATAGGGCAATTGTAAGCTTTTTAGGACAATGTTTGCTCTATTTTTCAATCATACACACTTTATGAGCAACATGTATAATGGGGCTGCAGCATTTTTTTTTTGCGTGCTTTAAGCCAAACTGTTGCAGCCCTGTTCTTTAGATATATGAACCCATATACACCAAAAATTGGTGCAATCTGCACCAGACACAGCACTTTTGAATGCTCCAATGATGCAGGGATGTTGTGTCAGAATCATGCAATACACCAAAAAAGCGTCAAAGTTTGGCCCAAAACTGTCATACAAATCCATACCATAAGTGGCACTGCTGAGGCTACTTTTGGTGTAGAACAAGACACATTTATAATGTGCTGTGAGACACTTTCATGCAGACAGTCGGATCGTATTAAAAAGAGAGGTGGAACCTGGTGCCAACCGCCCTATCCCTATATGTTAGACACTTTGGGGAAAAGTTGTACCTTTGTGTTTAATAGTGTAAAATGCGACAGTCTGTATGAAAGTGTCTCACAATCTATGCGGCAAACATTGGCACATAGAGCGTATGCGGCAAAATTTGTCTGAGCATGCTACTTTGAAACTGATTTTTACAACAGTTTTGTGCCAAACTTTGACGCTTTTTTGGAGCATTGTATGATTCTGCCGCAACATGACCCCGCATTATTGGCACAATAAAACATATCGTATCTGGCCCAGATTGCACCACATTGTGGCGTACAACGGTTTATACAACGGTTTATACGTCCATAGAACAGAGCAATGACAGTTTGACTTAAAACACACCAAAAAAAGACACAGCCCCGTTCATTCGTCGCCCAAAATCTACTATACTTTTGTGTCCAGCCATAAGATCTATATGATGATGAAACAGAGCAAATGTGGACCAATAGACCACTATGGCACCACCTCCACCCCACCATGGTATCTTTACTAATCTTTTATATTGTACTTATTTTTTTATACCTTTTCAAAAGCCCGGAGAAGGGACTTGGCCCAAAACGTTGCTATGACTTTACAGTGTTTTTTTTAAATGATGCGGATTAACTCCTTCCTGACAGCCAGTCATAATAATATGGCTCTTTGTTTTTTTTCCTCCTTGCCTTCCAAGAGCCATAACTTTTTTTTATTTTTCCATCTACATAGCCATAAGAGGGCTTTTGTTTTTCAGGACAAGATGTACTTTTTAATGGTGTCATTGACGGTACTGTAAAACATAATGGGAAACCAAACTGAAATTCTAAGTGGGGCGAAATGTGAAAAAAAGTATTTGCGCCTTGTTTTCGGGGGTTTGTTTTTAGGGTGTTCAATCTTCGGTATAAATTATGTATTGTCTGTATTCTGCAGATTGGTACAATTCTGGCAATACCAAATATATGGGGTTTTGCTATGTTTTAGTACTGAAAAAAATGCAAACATTGTCTATTTCTGAAATTTGTGGTGCAGCGCCATTATCTGCGACAAATACGTTTTGTTTTCTTTTACCTATGAACTTGATGGAGGGCACATTTTTGCAGGCTGAATTGTACTTTTTATTGGAACTTTACTGGGAGAAATTTAACTTTTTAATCAGTTTTTGTTATAATTTTTAGGGGAGGTGAAATAACCAAAAAATGCAATTTCGGTGTTTGGATTTTTTTTCTTCTATGGTGTTCAGCGCACAGAATAAATTATGTAATATTTTAGTCACCAAATGAGGTGGAATCGCTAAGCATATTTCTGCATTAAACTGGAGGTTTGTGCACTGAATCACTTCTTGAATGGCTAAAGGGGTGGGCAGATTCCAATGATATGCAATCACCATCCTGGCTGCTACCAGTATATGGAACATAATGGTATGGAAACAAGGAGGGAAGTCCCAAAGCATAATATCTAAAATAGTCAGTTCAGGAGTTTAGATTATGGGACAATTAAAAACTTCTGAGAACAGTGTTTCTACCTCCCCCCATAGGACTCTAGTAGTCGGACAGTCCCACCACATATGCCTTAGGGAGCCTATTGCCCCGCAGTTTCTCCAGCAAAATTTAGAGTGGTTAGATGACATATGAGCGATTCTGTTAGGCGTGAGATACCATCTAAGATGTAACTTTCTAAATAACTCCACATGATTAACACATAATATTTTATTGCATTGGACTTTTACTGGAATCAGCTATTATTTCATAATATTGTTTGAACTTTAAATTTTTATTATATTTTTTATTATAGCCCGGGGCACCAAAGAGTTAGGGGCAACCGGTTTGAACAAACGGCAATGGACAAAACTAACCGGTCAAGCGGGGGGTTAAAAATCCCCGAAGCATGGAAATTTGTTCGGGGTTTTGCTGACCCTTTCTACTGGTCTGAAGGTGGGATGAAGGGAACAGGGGGCGGGCCCCACTGATAGGGAGAACCTTTTTGAAGGTTTTCCTCGACAAACATATAAAGGAAGCACAATTTTTTACCAAAAAGCCGCAGATTTTCTAGGTCCCATTTGCTCTTTCACGTTTTAGACTCTTGGCGCCACCTTTGAGGGGAAAACCCTTGCCGGGGGAAAGTCTTAAAACTATTTCCATGAAACCAATCAGAGACCCCAAATTTCATTTCTTTAAATCTTGGGAAATATAAGGGCGCTTGTTTGGTTGTATAGCACAAATGAGTTTTAGACCTCAAATTTTCATCATGGGGCCCCTATGTTTTAATCCACACATTTCCTTTCCCTCTTTCAATTTCCTTTACAACTTGTCTCCCCTGAACCAGGGAAAAAAAAACCCGAGGTTTTTGTTTAATTACATACAGAATCTAAGAGAAATAAAATTGTGCCATGTTCCTTCAGATGCCATATTATGGGCAAATTCTACCATATAAGCAATAGCTTTCCAGAAAGAAGATAAATTAGTCACCCCCCCCCCGTGTGGGCAATACACTGTGTGTCAGTAAATTTGGGCCTAAAAAACAAGGGTACATAGACTTCTTGTTGGATAACTAGCACAGAGTGTTTGTTAGCCCACCAAAGTTGGGGCCCCGTTTACCGGCAATGGAAAATCCCGGTCTTTTATCCAGCAGTATTTGTTCTGTTTTGCGGCCTCCCTAGGGCCACGGGGGGAGGCTTTTCGCAAGGGGAAAAAAAGCCCCCCCCCTTTCACTTGATTGCCGTATTTGCCCGAAAATCGGATGGAAAATGTCCCGCAAAATGTTTTTGGGCGGCCCGGGGGAAAAAAACCCGCAAATTTTCCGTAGGCCCTTGTCCCCGTTTGCACCCCGGTTTTTAGGGGTTTTGCAAATCCCAAACATCTGAAAAACCCCCCCGAAAAACCTTGCCGTGGGGACAAGCCCTTAGAATAATTAAATCTTTAATCCATTATGCATATTGAGTCAGACTCTTCTTTATTGATAACCAGCTGTTTAACTTTTCATGTTTTATGGCTTAAAATAAAAAATATCCAAATTTAATTCCCCAACGACTCCAGTTCTGTGGTCCCTAAAAGGGTTGTCCATATCTTAAGAACAAATGATATAATGCTCCGGGGGCCCCATTAAAAAGAAAACCTTATAGTCACCTTCCCTCGGTTCTAGAACTGCATCTCTCCGGTCCTCTGTTTACATTCTACTGATTGGCTTAAACTTACTTCACTGCCTGGATCTTCTCACTTCTGAATTGTGATGTACAGTGGGCTGCAAAAGTTTTCATACCCTTTGCACTTTTCCTCATTTTTATACACTACAGCAACAAACTTAAATTTAAATTTTATGTGATATAGCAACACAAAGCAGTAAGTATTTGTGTAAAGAAAATGATCTGTGCTTTTCCAAATTCTTGCAAATTAAAAAACTAAAAATCTGTGGTGTGCATATATATTCAGCCCCCCTGAACTCTGATACCCCTAAATAAAATACAGTGTGATCAAGAGTCTTTGGCAGTCACCTAATTGGTAAATAGAGTACATCTGTATGTAATTTATTCTCAGGATAAGAACAGCTGTTTTGTGAAGGCCTCAAAGGTCTGTTAAAGAACTTGAGTGAACAAACAGCACCATGAAGACCAAGAAACACAGCAGACAGTTCATGGATAAAGTTGTGGAAAAGTGTATTGCAAGGTTAGGTTTAAAAAAAAAAAATAGTCCAAGCTTTGAATCTCACTGAAAACTGTTCAATCTATCATCCATAAATGGAAGAAGTATGGCACAATTGCTAACCTACCAAGACATGGCGGTGCACCTAAACTGACAGCCCAAACCAGGAGAGCATGAATTAGAGAAGCAGCCAAGAGGCCCAGGGTCACTGTGGGCGAGCTGCAGATATCTAAAGCTCAGGTGTGATAATCTATCTACAGGACAACTATTAGTCATGTACTCTACAAATTTGTCCTTTACTAAAGTGGCAAGAAAAAAGTCCTTTTTGAAAGCTATAAGAAGCAAAAAGCTATGTAGGGGACACAGGAAGCCTGTGGAAGGAGATGCTCTGGTCAGATGAGACCAAAATGCCAAACGCTATATGTGGAGGAAAGCCAACACTGCACCTTACCCTGAACACACCATCCCCACCATGCTTCATGGTGTGGGGCAGCATCATGCTGGGGGAGGCTTTGCTGATGGGAGGATGGATGGAGCTAAATACAAGGCAATCCTGGAGGAAAACCTGCAAGAGGCTACAAAAGACTTGAGACTGAAGCATAATTTCAGCTTCCAGCAGGAAAACGAGCCAAAACATACAACCAAAGCTACAATGGAGGGTCTTAAACCAGAGCATATTCATGTGTTACAATGGCCCAGACACAGTCCAGACTTAAATTCCATTGAGAATCTGTGACAGGACTTGAAAATTGCTGTTCACAAACATTCACCAACCAATCTGACTGAGCTAGAGCTATCTTGCAAAGAAGAATGGGCAAAAATTCCAACCTCTAGATGTGCAAAGTTGGTAGACACATCCCCCAACAGACTGCAGCTGTCATTGCAACTAAAGATGGTCCTGGAAAGTATTTACTCAGGGGGCTGAATATATATGCACGCCACACGGTTTTTAATTTACAAAATATGGAAAAGCACAAATCAATAATATCATTAAAAGATATTTAAGTTTGTGGCTGTAACGTTTAAAAAGGAGAAACAGTTCAAGGGTAAGAAGACTTTTGCAACCTACAGTAAATCAGCGGCACCTGACCGCTGTAGCCAATCAGCAGCTGCAGCCATCACGTCCTTGTTCAGTAGCAGCAGACTCTAAATGGACAACCCCTTTAATGATGGTTCTTAACAGCAATGATATCACTGTCAGTACGGCACATCGTCAATACAGCGATGTAAAAATAGATTGGAGGAATAAGAAACAACATAAGTAGTGGTGGCGAATATGTGTATATTTGTTTTTGTATACCATGAGGAGCTTCCAATTTTTTAACCCCTTCACGACCCTGGGCGTATGAGTATGTCCCAGGGCCGCTAAGGGGCTTTGCAGGGGGATCGCTCCGCGACACCCCCCCCCCCCCGCCAGCCGCCAGGTGTTAGGGCTAATCACGCAACACCGGCAGTAACAGCGCGGCGGGTGGCTCCGCCCGCTGGCGCTGTTTTTTACCCATCAGAACCACGCGGCAAAGATGGCCTCGGCGTCTAAGATTAACCGCCAATCGGACGGATCGGTGCCAAAGAGAGGGTGGTGGGGGAGCCTTGTAAAGGCTCCGTCACTTACCTGTCCCGGTTTGCCCCACTTCCGTCCGCAGACAGGATGGGGGAAACCGCCATCTTTGTACACCCTAATGCATTGCCTATGCAATGCATTAGGTTGTATTAACAATCGCGCCCCCTAGTGGTCAAGCACCCTAGGGGGACTAAATGTTACAGTAAAAAAAAAAAAAAAAAAAAATTTTTAAAGTACAAAAAAAAAAAAATTAACAGGGTTTAAATCACCCCATTTCCCCATTTTACAAATAAAATCATTAAAATAATAAAAAAGAAATTTTTATCACCTCAAAAGTTGTTTAATATCACTCGCTTCCGGAGAAAAATTAAGCAAAGCGTTTTTTGGTCATTTTACGTCACTCAACAAATGGAATAAAAATTATCAAAAAAGTCGCATGCACCAAACTACTAGCGATAAAAAGTACACTTCAGCCCCCACTGACGTCCGTAGGTGTTAGTACAAAAAAGTCATTGGTCACAGAAAATGGCGCCGCGGCACAAATGTCAAAAATAGAAAACGTTTGGAATTTTTTTACAGTACCAAAACATAACGGAGACCCTACATGTTTAGTATTGCTGGATGCGTAACAACCTGTAGAATACAGATAACACATTATATTTGCCATAAAAGCAAATCACCCAGAAACGTGGCGAAAATACGTTTTTTTTCAAATTTTGTCCCACTTGGAATTTTTTTGCGGTTTCCCAGTATATTCTATAGTACATTGAATGACACCATTAGAAAGTATGCATTGTCCCGCAAAATAAAAGCCCTCCTATGTCTAGGTAGGTGGGAAAATAAAAGTTATGGCTTTCAGAAGGCGAGGAGGGAAAAACGAACGTGTCACAAAAAAAAAAAACCCGGGTCCTGAAGGGGTTAAGTTACAAAAATTTATGCAAATGAATCAAAGCTGAATGAAAGTAAGGTCAAAATAAATCTTGCTACCTTAGAGCCACAGCTCTGATCCTTTGAGGCAAAGACTCCACAAGATCTCGGAAGACATTCCATGGAGGTTGCCAGCAGATCCTTTAAATCCTGTTGTTTTAGCAAAATTAGGGTTATTTAGTTTAGAGAAAAGACGGCTTTGGGGGGACTTAATAAATATGTATAAATATATATACATATTTATCTCTCTCAAGATCTATTTATACCCAGGGCTGTAGCCAGAACAAGGGGGCGTCATCTAGGTCTAGAGGAAAGAAGGTTTCTACATTAACAAAGAAAGGGATTCTTTACTGTTAGAGCAGTGAGACTGTGGAGCTCTCTGCCAGAGGAACTTGTCCTGGTGAATTCACTAACAGAGTTCAAAAAGGGTTTGGATGCATTTCTAGAGTATAATAGTATAACAAGTTTCAGTGACTAGGACTCTGGAGAAAGGTCCTTGATCAAGGGATTTATTCTGATCGTCAGATTGGAGTCGGGAAGGAAGTTGGCTCCTACCTCATGTTTTTTTTTGTCTTCCTCTGGATCAACACTATAGGACAATAGATGGATGGCTGGACATATTTTTCAATCTTACAAATGAAACTCAACCACCCTGGACATATTGGCACCACTCACACACCGCGCCACCAGAGTCAGACGCCCGCAACCTTGGCACACGCCTCAGACTCACTTTCTGCAGTGATGTTCCAGGTGTGCTGAGCGTCTGCAGAGAAAGTCAAAGCTACCTGCAGACTCTCTTTATTACAAATTCATGCTCAGGACTTACCACACTTCCCTTCACTGCGCCAAACAAGAATATGTCACATCCCTCATCTCAACATTACACACTGTTATAACCCCTTTACTAGAAAAGCCCTTTCTGGACCTGTCCTGCGCTGCCAACCACCGACCAGTCTCTAACCTTCCCTTTCTCTCTAAACTCCTAGAACGCTTGGTTTACTCTCACCTAATCCGCTATCTCTCTGCTAACTCTCTTCTTGATCCCCTACAATCAGATTTCTGCACCCTACACTCCACAGAAACTGCTCTATCTAAAGTCTCTAATGATCTCCTCACTGCTAAATCTCAGGGCAACTACTCATTGTTACTTCTTCTGGATCTCTCTGCAGCATTTGACACTGTTGATCACCACCTTCTCCTCAGCTCAGTGCCATTGGCCTCCAGGACACCGCTCTCTCTTGGTTCTCATCTTACCTGTCTGACCGCTCCTTCAGTGTCTCATTTTCAGGTTCTACCTCCTCTCCTCTTCCTCTCACAGTTGGGGTTCCTCAGGGATCAGTTCTAGGTCCTCTCCTCTTTTCACTCTATACAGCCCCCATTGGACAAACCATCAGCAGATTTGGCTTCCAGTACCATCTCTATACTGACGATACTCAGTTATACACCTTTCCCCATGACATCACTCCGGCCCTGCTACAAAACACCCGTGACTGTCGGTCCGCTGTCTCTGCCATCATGACCTCTCTCTATCTTAAACTAAAACTGAACTTCTTGTCTTTATGCCATCTACTAACCGCCACCCCCCCCCCCCCCCGCTATATCTGTCTCAGTGTGTGGCACCACTATAACACCTAGGCAGCAGGCCCACTGTCTTGGGGTTATACTAGATTCAGATCTGTCCTAAACTTCCTACATTCAACTCCATTGCCGCTCCTTGTCACCTGCACCTCAAGAACATCACCCAGAATCCGTCCATCCTGACTGTGGTAAACACTCAATCCCACTATTGTTGCTCTTTTTCCCTTGTCTCGTCTTGACTACTGTAACTCCTTTACTTATCGATCTCCCTCTCTGCAACTCTCCCCCTCACCAATCTATCTAGAATGCAGCAGCCATTGCTTCGTCTTTCATTCAGCCGCTATACTGATAGCCTCTACCCTGTGTCATTCACTGCACTGAATGCCAATTCAGTACAGGATACAGCATAAACTAATCACTCTCACCCATAAAGCTCTCCACAGTGCTGAACCCCCCTACATCGCCTCCCTCATCCCTGTCTACCACTCGACCCAGTCTCTCTGCCATGCTGATATCAAGTTACATTCCTCAATCATCCGAACCTCCCATGCTCATCTCCAAGATTTCACACGTGCTGCACCAGTTCTCTGGAAAATGCTACCATGGGCAATTAGTCAAACTCATAACCATCATAGTTTTAAGCGTGCCCTGAGAATACATCTTCTTAGGTAGGCCTGCCAAAAACCCTACTTGCTAACCCCCCACTGTCTATCACACACATTTCTGTTTCTCCCTGCACTTACCTATATATAAGTTTACGTCTGGGTGGTCAGATTCATCCAATTTTTTATTAAAAACCCACCCCATATTTATGTCACAGGCTGGACCATTGTAAACTAGGCACTTCTCACCCTTCGTCTCACCCATACACCTGAATAGATTGTAAGCTCTTGCGAGCAGGGCCTCACACCTTGTGTCTGATCTATAAGTAGCTTTTTCTGTATTATGTTTATTTTTGTCTGTACTTATACCCTCTAAATTGCAAAGGGCTGCGTAATATGTTGATGCTAAATAAATAATTATTATTATTACAAACTATGTAACTATACTGTGAAGTGGGGTCTCCATGAAACCATTCCATTCTTGAACATTTTTTTGCATTGTGGCAGGAGCATTATTTGCTGAAAGAGGCCATTACCATTAGAGAATCTAAAGGGGTGTATCTGCTCTGTACAATGTTTAGATAAGTGGTACATGTCATTTTTTTTGTTTTGCCTTCTCAAAGGAGAGTTGCTGCTGCAACTGCTGAACTGCTTTTGGATCATAGGTTAAAAGCTAAGTATCCTAAGTTGAGTATTCTGATCGTGCTATGATGTGTCTAGTCTCAAAGTGGTGTTTTGCTTATGTTAGGACTTAATATCGGGTGGAGAAGTCATTGTTAATCCTTCAGTCAAATACCTGTGTTTATTTATCATTTGCAATACATTTAAAACTGTAGCAGACAATATAGTTTATCCATTGCAGCTATACATATTGTTGTCTACTTACATTAAATATATTAAAGAGTATATTTGTGGTTCTTGTAGTTCCATAACTGCAAGCAAGACATCCATACTGATTTCTGCCGAAACAAATCAGGTGACTATCAGGTGACTCGGGTCAGCTGACTAAGTCAGGGAGTGGATACCTAATCAGCAAGCTTAAATTGCAGCTTGGAGCCAGTAGGCCTTTTGCCTCTCAAGGGAGAGGTTGCTGCTGCACTTGCTAAACTTCATGATCAAAGGTTTAAAAGCTACAGTAGCCTAAGCATAATTCTGAGAGTGCGAGTTGTGTCTGTTTTGTCTAAAGTGTGGGACTTAATACTGGGGGACTTTGAGTATTTGGGCTTTTAGAAAGGGCAGTATTATCACAGATTTTTCATATTGTATCTGTATTTTCTTTTTTGTAACATCCCCATGATATCCATGTTTTGACAATGCAATCCAGTGCACACCTGTGGCAATGAATGCCATCCCTTGAGCAAGCAGTTCGAGGGTCCATACTGCTGTGTCAAGATGTTGCACATGCATATTTAGAAGTCCCCGTATCCTGGATCTAGAATAGCAATGGCAACACTGAGATCCATCCTGAATACAAGATGCAATAATTCACTTCAAAGCGCCTTCTTCATACATCTCTCAAAGTTCGGCACATTACACTCTGTGCCCATCAGGGGCAGTTGATCGTCCTAGAGAAGCCTGGGCCCCATAGCGAAACCATTTGGATGGGGCCCCCTACTCCCCGCCTAGCCCACCTCCCTTAATCACAGAACATTTACCATGACACAAGCTTTTATATAAAACAAGGGGTGAATACCCTCACCAAACATATCACCATCATACCTGCTACCAACAAATCCCCACTAATACCAAGACCATACATTAACCAATAACACGATTCATAGGAACCTGATTATAAACCCGCCAAAACCATGACCACAAAAGTGACTGAATAATTAACCCATACAACTATTACTGATCAGTACACAAAGACCAATAGTACCCCACAGCCAAACGTAGCAGAGACCATATATTGGTAAGACACCGTGTACACAGGCTCTGCAGACTGTATATAACCACCATACAGTGACCATATAGTGGTTAGAATACCAGGTACACAGGGTGCTTTGCAATAGTTTTACATTACATTTTAGGGCCTCACAGGTGACTCTTGTCTGAAAGTTCGTTCACTATTTTCCCTTTTCTTCTCTATTCGTGTCCCAGACCTCCATATGAACTAGCCCAACCACCACCAACACGTCCCTGTAGAATTTTAAAATTTACGAACACAAACACCTTGAGACTCTCCGTCTCATTTTTAATCATTATTCCGCAACTGAGTGCCCCCCGACCCTTCGATTTACAAACTCTCCATTTATAATAGAGGCCCAAATGGTAAGAATTACTCCCTTGTAATTTTTAAAAAAAATTGGCCCCCCCCCCAAGCCCCCAGTCGTTCTGTAGCGGAAAACGGGGCTTCCGGGCGTAGCTTGGCACACCCACCGGTCATTAAGCTAGTGTACCACGTAGAGTCACTTCGGGCCCCCTTAACGTGTAGCTTATGGTTTCCATGTAGATAGAATGGGGGCCCCCTGTAGCTTAGGCCACCCTTGTATGTAGAATAGGGCCCCTCTAGTAGATTAGTGGCCCCCTTATAGAGCAGAATAGTCCCCCCAGGTAGATTAGAGCCACCTCTTATAGGCAGAATAGTCCCCCTGTAATTAGGGCCGGCCCTAGTAGGCAGAATATACCCCCACGTAGGATATGGAGGGCCCCTCTTGTAGGCAGAATAGTCGTCCGTCCCCCGGTAGATTATGACTTTCCCCTGTAGGCAAATAATTCCCCCCAGTCATTAGAGCCCCCGTGTAGGCATAGTTCCTCCTCCCTAGTTATTAGGCCCCCTGTAGACCTATAAACCCCCCCCCACAGTTAATAGGGCCCCCTGTAAGTATATTTCCCCCCCCCCCCCAGTAATAGAGCCCCCTTTAGGTTCGTTTCTCCCCAGTAATAGTGCCCCCTGTAGGTATAGTTGCACCCCCAGATAATTTGCCCCCAGTGAGGTATATGTTTTGCCCCCCCAATAAAAGGTTGCCTACCCTTATAGGTTTATAGGGATCCCCCCCCCAGTAATAGTGACCTCCCTGTAGGTGTATAGATATCCCTGTTACCCATAATAGGGCCCCCTGTATGTAAAGGCCCCCCAGTAATAGGCCCCCCTGTAGGAATCAGACCACCCCACCCTCAGAAATAGGTCCCCCTTGATAGGTATAGACCCCCCACCCCAGTAATAGTGCCCCCTTTAGGTGATAAGACCGGCCCCCATAAGTAGAGGCCCCCTTGTTAGTTAATAGACCCCCCACGCCCAGTAATAGGGTGTCCGCCCTTGTAGGTAAAAGAACCCCCCACCCCAGTAATAGTGCCCCCATGTAGGTATAGACCCCCCAGTGATAGAGCCCCTTTAGGAAAGACCCCCCTATATACAGATAACCCCCATTGTAGGTATACGACCCCCCAGTAATAAGAGCCCCTTTAGATATAAGACCCCCCCCCCCGTAATAGAGGCCCCCTTTGTAGGTATGAGACCCCCCCCGTAATAGAAGCCCCCTTGTAGGTATACGACCCCCCCAGTAATAGGCCCCCTTGTAGTTATCTACACCCCCAGTAATAGAGCCCCCTTGTATGTATAGACCCCCCCCATAATATGGCCCCCTTGTAGTTATAGACCCAGCCAGTAATAGGCCCCCTTGTTCAGGTATAGATCCGCCCCCAGTAATAGAGACCCCTTGTTGGTATAGACCCCCCCCCCCAAGTAATAGGCCCCCTGTAGGTATGAGACCCCCCCAACAGTAATAGAGCCCCTTTGTAGGTATAGACCGCCCCACAGTAAGTATAGCCCCCTTTTAGGTAATATCCCCCCGCCAGTAATATGCCACCCACCCCCTTAAGTGTATATACCTCCCAGTAATAGAGCCCCTTGTAGAGATATAGACCCCCCCCATAATAAGCCCCCTTTTAGGAATATAGACACCCCCCCGCGTAATAGTAGCCCCCAGGTGGAAGTTATAGACCACCCCCCCGTAATAGGGCCCCCTTGTAGGTAATAGACCCCCCCCCCAGTAATAGAAGCCCCCTGTTAGGTATAAGACCACCCCCAGTAATAGAAGCCCCCTTGTAGTTATACGACCCCCCCAGTAATAGGGCCCCCTTGTAGGTAAGACCCCCCCCCAGTAATAGAGCCCCCTTTGTTAGTGTTTTAAAGACCCAGACCCCCCCAGTAATAGGGGCCGTCCACGTTGTGGTATAGACCCCCCACAGTAATTGACCCCCGTTGTTGGTATAGACCCCCCCCCCCAGTAATAGATCCCCCTTGTAGGTATATACCCCCCCCGTAATAGGGCCCCCCTTGTGTATGTATGTAGGACCCCCCCCCCAGTTAAAATAGGCCCCCTGTAGTTTATAGACCCCGGCCCATAATAGAGCCCCCTTGTAGGTATCAACCCCCCCCAGTAAATAGGGGCCCCCTTGATAGGAGTAATGATACCCCTCCCCATGTAATAGGGTTCCCCCCCCCGTAGCTTATTACTCACAGCTGGCTCCATGCGCCGCTATCCACCCGGCGTCTCCGTCTCCTTCCGCCCCAAGCCTGCTGCTATAGGCTTGGAGCCGAGACAGGAAGCTCGTGAACATGCGGCCCCGTGACGTTACTCAGCCGCGCAGCCTGCAGAGCTAGGTACGGCAGGGCAAGGGAGCGCACAGCACTCCCTTCCCCTCCATTCCAATCTTAAATTTAGTATGCGTGCTTCGCCCGGTACGCAGCATACAAATCAGAGGGCCTATGGAGAAACAAAGGGGGGCGGAGCCTCCGTCTTCTGGACCCCTCCCCCCGCACGTTCACAGATCCTGCCCAGCAGCACTGGCACCCGCCGCAGTGAACTGTTTGTGTTGCACTGCCCGTTGGGCCCATGAAGCGGCATCTCGGTGGATCAGAGGTGAAACAGCTTCCGTGGGGCCCCCACCAAGGCCACCGGCACCCCGTAGCAACAGCTACCAGGCCAGCCTACCTCGGTAGTTACGCCCCTGGTGCCTATACAAAGCTTCTATGAATTCGCCCAAAATCTTCATACTCGTATTATACAACTCTTCTATATCTATTTTTATAACTGTTTTACAGCGCAAGTAAAAAAAATACGCATCGAATATCATACGATGTTTCCCTCTAGTCCTTTGCAGCCCATGTCCCAATCCATTGAGCTCTGTGTCCCCATTTAGGCATCAATGACCCTACAGTCTGGTTTACCTTCCTTGGACAATGTTTGTGAGATACCACTACATACGGGGAACACTCCACAAAAACTGCTGTTTTTTAAGGTGCTCTGACCCAGTCATTGAGCCATCATAATTTGGCCCTTGTCACAGTCTTGTCACTTTGCATTACTCCTGCTTCCAGTGTCCGAACTTCAAGAACTGACTACTGACTTGCTCACTAATACAGGATGATTCTTAAAGGGAACCTGTCACATAGATTATGCCCCCCATGCTGAGGGCAGCACAAGCTAGAGTCAGACCTGCTGTTTCCAGCGCTGTGTCACTTATTCTGTAAGATGCTTGAAGTTTTATGCATTTAATGCACAAATCTTATATGAAGCATGGTAGTAAGCCACGCCCACCAAAGGCTGCCATGACCACCTGACCAGTTTATTTCACAATGTTTCTACCTATTCAAAGTAATACAGAATTTATCAGTTATTGAGGTGGTGGGGCTAGCTCAGGTGGGCTGGTGAACACTGAGAAAAACTGACTTCTTGTATATGACTCTTTGAATAACTCTTTTCTGGCTGAAAACTGCCGATTTGAACACTAAACACTCTAAGGCCGTGTTCACACGGCTTATTCACGGCGGATTTGTGCGCCCTTATTGATAGCTCACAAATCCGCCGTGAATACGGGGGGACGGGAGTCGTGCCGGAGCGCGGCGGTGGGGTCGCGCTCCCTGGCCCATTACAATAGCATTGTTACGTCGCCTGTCCGTGCCGTAAATAAGTGCATGTCAACTTTCTCCCCCCGCGGCGGATTTGCCTAGCGGGGAGGAGCGCAAACGGTAGTTCCACTGTTCTCTATGAGAGCATAGGAGATTACCGTAAAGACGGTCCGACGGGATTGGCTCCTGTATTGAAGCGCAAATCCGGCGCGGGAATACGGTGCGCCATCCGTGCTGCATAATAAGCCGAGTTAACGGGGCCTAAAACTCCATCATCTTACAGAATAAGTGTAAACGCCCGGCGCTGCAAACAGGCAGGTCTACACTTCAAGCTTGTCCTGTCCTCAGTAAGGGGGGGCAAACACTATGTGACAGGTTCTCTTTAAAGGCTGGTGCCTGTAGTAAAGGCCTGTAGTTACAGTAACGTAAATGACCAAAAATCATACCAATACTGTCTTATCGCTTATGTCATGATTTATCGCTGGCTTAGGTGCTTATGTCATGGTAAAAGTCCAGGCCACCCAAAGACTTTGAAATAGACAGTGAACAGGATCTGAGCCGTGTACAAGTGTAGTATGGAGCTACAGGTGCCATGGTATGGTGTAGCTTACAAAAACATCTGCAGTGTGAGCCATACACGTTACATCTTCTTCAAGAGATGAAATCAGGCAACAAACCAAGAAGCTGTGACCTTTGCACTGATTGACTGAAAGAGGACGAATTCGCTGTCAGACTAGTGTCCAGCCACGAGGCTACCTTTCACCTAAGTGGGAAAGTCAGTTTCCACAGCATTAAAAACTGGGGCTTGGACAAGCATGTGCCCTTATCAATTACATAAGGGACACAGTCTACAGTCTCTTTTTTACTGAGGATACGGTCACTGGCCGCTCCTACCTGGACATGGTAAAAGAATGGTTTATGCCACAAGTAGAGGAAGTTCTGCCAAACGTAGTCTACTAGCAGGATGGTGACCTCTACATTTCCATCTGGATGTTTGCCAATAACTGAATGAAACTCTACCTGAACATTGAAAAAATGACACCAGAAGCAACGACTTACCGATGTTGTGCTGGCTGCCATGCTTATCTGATCTAACACCTGTAGCTTTTTCTGTGGGGTTAAATTAAAGGGGTTGTATCATTACATTAAATGGTCTTCAGAATAAGGGGACAGTGAAAACAAACAACTTTGCAATTGAATGTCATTAGCAAAGCTGTCTTGTTTTCACAGTCTCCCTTATCTTCGTTTTCTGTAAACTCAGTTCCCCAGTGCTGGTTGGATTCCACCTCCTTTCATTTCATTGGCTAACGGCTCTACTAATTTACATTCTGTTCGGCCCCCGATCGTATTCACGGGAGCGCACATTCCTGCCTCTCTCACTCAGAATAAGGGGCCGGCAACAATTTCACTCTGTACAGCTAGCAGCTCCTCATTAATACTGCAGCTGCTTCTACAATCAGAATGCAGCAGAATTGTGCCTCGGTGCCTAATGCTTCTGCATGTAAACATAGAAAGGAAACAGATCTGTGTTTCTCTGAGTTCATAGAAGACTGGATTCAACTGTAAGAAACCTCCAGCTGTGAGAGGAGAAAAGATCAGTGCTCCGAGTTCATAGAAGACTGTCTAGACTGAAACATACAGCTCTTACAAAATAAGACTGCATAGGGAGAGGACAGTGACATGTGGACTCAGAGAGGGGAGAGGGAAGAGCACAATGACTCGAGAGCGAGCATGAACAGTGAAGGGGGGATGATGTCATCCCCATTCAGTTAAGAAACACCCAGCTGGGAGGGGAAGAAATGCCCCTGGATTTCAGGAACTGAGAAAATCAAGCTTCAAGAAAACAGCTGAACTGATGAAGCGATACATCCCCTTTAAGAATTCAATGTATATGTCCGCACCTCCTCCAGGCCCAGGATCTGAACGACCTGAGACAACATATTACTGAAGCAGTTGAGTCCTTATCGAGGATATACTGGCACGTGCATGGACAGAACCGGACTGAAGCCTAGACATCTTCCGTGTCACCAGTGGAAAACACTAAGAACATCTGTAGTTTAGAGATAAAACTTGGATAGATAGTGTGTTGATTCAGATTAACACATTTATATTATGTTCTTTCGGCTATGAATACCGAGGCTATAATTTTGCACCATCCCTTTTGGATCACCCTGTGTGTGCCCCCTTGAAAGCTGGCATTGTAATTAGACAATCAGTATTATGCAGTGGTTTTATTTGATTGTTGTATATCTAGCATATAATGTAGCCGTGATTATCATAGCATATCATCCATAATGCAATGTTATGTATTGTTGCTGAAGCAGATACAGTTTTTAGGCTACAATGCTCATAGAAGTCATTACTATATAGCAAGGAAGTGATAGAAGTGTAACAATAAGCAAAGCAGTATTTAGTGACCGTCAGGTCTTCTGGGCACCATCTCCTCCCTCAATTCCTTGTCTCTGTTCCTGTTTTGTTTTAGTGTTTAATTTGCCATCTCGGTTATGAAATGTAAAGCACAGTTATATGTGGAGCTGTCAAAATAAAATATAACAGTAATATTCTATATAAGATCTGAAAATGTATCTTGGTGATCGCTGCGTATTTACAGCTCCCCCCTCTTAAAAGATAACACTCTTCTTTAACACTCATGATTTTTTCCTACTATAGCTGCTTCATTAAGTATACATTTTCTGGCATGCACAAACGGAAATGTCAGTGCATATAATTATGCAATCAAAATGCATCTATATAATCTTAATTAGGCAATATTCAGCAATCAAAAAGTAAATGCATCATTAATGAGGAATTAGTGAGACACATTTATGTTTTCTCTTTTCTTCTTTCAGATGCATTAGTGTAACGTATTTTACATTATTGATGGTTTATTAACAAGCAATATGGAGAGAGCAAATACCAGTTGGGGAAAGCAGCTACTGTTATAATTGACTGTAGCATGACATAGTAAAAGAGGCATTAAAGTGAATTTTTGTCCTCAAAGAACAAAACCAACATAAAAATTGTCGCTTTGCATGATGCACTGCAAGCACCAGATCTGCTCCGGGTCAATGGAGATAATTGCTGGTTAGTCAGACAGGTTATTTGTTTATGTATTTATTTATTTTTAAAGAATCCAGACAATATTTTTATGGGTAGTTTAGCGTTAGCTCTCAACCTGCCGCCTATTTGCTCCAAAGCTGAGAAGATTATCACGCCGAGGACTCTGGTCCACATACTGAAAGTTCTGACCAGCATACCAATGTTGACTATTGCTAGCAGACTATACAATGACTAATGCTAGCATACTATACAAAGACTGTTTCTAGTACAAAAGATAAAGACTATTCCATACTATACAAAAACAATTTCAAGTGCACTAAACAAAGACTATTGCTAGAATCCTATACAAAGACAGCTGGTAGCATACAATATTAAGACTTTTGATAGCATGGTATAAAAAACATATTGCTATATCGCTAGCATACTAGACAAAGACTACTGCTAGTGTATTATACAAAGAGAATTGCTAGAGTTCTAGATATATAAAGACTATTGTTACAGTCAGTGGCGTAGCTACAGGGGTCACACTTGTGACCGGCCCCTGATCCAGCGGGGCCCACAAACAACCCTTGCCACTCAGCTGCATTGCTGGGTCACATAGACCCAGCGATGTAGAGTTCGTCGCCCCTCCGCCACCACGGAGCAGGCAGCACGGAGCAGGCAGCGTTTGAGGCTGAACGTCAGGAATACACTCATCCCAGCTGTTCAGTCACTGGAGGCAGCATCGCGATGTAATGACATCATCGTGCCACTGCCTGTACTAGGCCCTACCTACTTAACTACCGGAACTACCCTATATATCCCTATCTAATTACTGGGGGCCCTATAAATACCTAACTAACTGCTGGAGGGCCCTAAAAATACCTACCTAACTACTGAGGCCCCTATATATACACCTAACTTCTGGCGGGCCCTATATATACCTACCTAGCTACTGGGGAGCACTATATATACATCTATCTACAGTGGACCCTATATATACCTACTTAACTACTGAGTCCCCTATATATCTACCTAACTACTGGGAAGCCCTATATATACCTACCTAATTACTGGGGCCTATATATATATATATATATATATATATACACCTAACTTCTGGGGGCCCTATATATACCTACCTAACCAATGGTGTCCCTATATATACCTACCTAACTACTGGGGGGCACTATATAAACCTAAATAACTACTAGGGGACCATCTATACACCTACCTAACTACTGGGGGGGCTCTATATACACCTACCTAGCTACTGGAGGGTAGATCCTACATACACTTATCTAAATACTGGGGGACAGTATATACCTACCTACCAGCTGGGGGACCTATGTACCTACTTACCTATGGGGGGCCCTATATACCTACCTACTGGGGGCCCTAAATTACCACCTACCTACTGGGGGCCCTACATTACCACCTACTTATTGCGGGGTCCTATGTATCTACCTACCTACTGGGTGGTTCTATATACCTATGTGCTAGAAGGGGCCCTATATACTTACCTATTTACTGAGGAACCCTATGTACCTACTTATTAGGGAGGCCTTTATACTTAACTACTGGGGGCCTATGTACCTACTTAGTGGGGGAGCCTTATATACCTACCTACTGAGCAGACCCTATACTCCAACCTGTCTATGCTCCTTTTAGGTATGTTAGACCTAAAAATTAGTCAAATAAGAAGGCAGACTCTTCATATTAATTATGTAAAGTCCCCCTTTAGTATTGGGTTCCCTCAAACTACCTATTGTGGGCACTATATAGCTACCTATTGAGGGGGGCTATACTGAAGGGGGGCTTTACCTACTTAAAGGGGTTTTGCCAGGAAGTGCCTTATCTGCTAAGAAGTAAAAGTAAACACGCCCAGCTGAGCTGAGAGAGAGAGAGCGAGACACAGAGACAGAGACACAGCCAGAGCACAGAGCCATGCATAAGGAATCGTGTGCAATGTTCACTCAAATAATCACACTACACCTAGTCGATTCTGTATACAAAAGAAAACACCTTTCTCCACAGTCTCTTGAAAGCTTCTTCACGCTCCCTTTCATCAGATAAGAATTGTGCTTTGCTCAAGCCCGGCCAGTTCAGCTCCTGTCACTCTGCCTGGTCGTATCTATTGCAAGCTTTTAAGTAAAATAAGGGCAGGTAAAGCGCCTGTAGCTCTCTCAGGGTGCAATTTTTGTAATTCACTATATTTAGAATAGTGATTAATTTCCATTTTGGAGGATCCCACGTCAACATTACATCGTGGTAAAACCCCTTTAATATGAAAAGTCTGCTACTTATCTAAATAATTTTTAGGGTTTAATCTAAATAAAAGGAGCATCTACCTATACACCTGACCTTTTTTGTGGGGGGGGGGGTGGCTTACTATATTGGTGTGTTCCTATCTACTGGTGGTACAAATGAGGGCCCTGTAGTTGGTTGGAGGTACTTTCACTGTTTGGAGTCTAACATGTTTGTGTGGTAAATTCTGCAGGGATAAGTTGTGGCCAGGAGACGACGTCATGGTGGTTTGGCCCGGATGAAGAAAGAAAAGAAAGAATGACTCACTAGAAAAGACGTCACCTGTGAGTCCCTAAATATAACTGCTCTGTAATCACTTATATGTCTGCAAAGCCTGTGGGACACTGGTATTTTACCATATTTGGTCACTGTAGGGATCGTGTATTGCCGACG
>JAODAL010043715.1:0-33589 GCA_025379985.1 Phyllomedusa bahiana
TATTAATTTAAAAACCCAAAACGTAACTTTTATTTTATCTAACTCTTAAACCCCCAACACACTATTTAAAAACCCCGATCTCTTCCTCATATTTTAAACCCCTTTTTTTTTTTCAAAAGGGGGGAATAATCCCTTTCTATCATCAAGTCTGGTGGAAAACCCCCCCCAAATTAAACCAAAGGGGCCTTATATCTATAGCAAAGTACTAAACTTCAAGGGAAGGGATCCCCCGCCAACTACTTTGGGGAGTCTCCCCTAAATCTCATTTAAAACAAAACAAATTTGGCCCCCTTTGGGGGAACCCCCGTCCCGAAGGAAGGTGACCCCAAAAGTAGACAGAGGGAAATCACAATTTTTTAAAAAAGCATGCCTGACCACCCCCGACATTTTTCGCCGCTTTAAACCCCGGCTTTATCAAGGTTTGAGGTCCCCGGGTTACATGTGGGGCTTGAAACTCACTTCCAAAATTTTAAAAACATGAAAGTGTAGCAGGGGAAGTCAAAAACGGGGGAAAAAAAAAAGCCACCATCTAAACCTGCCGGGGGGTTCAGGGGGGGTTTAAACCGAATGGGAAATATAGGGGTTTTAATGGTCCCGGGAAAAAATCCCAAAAAATGACGGGCCCCCCCCCGCTGGGTTTTAACCCCCTCCTTTTAAAAAGAAAACTTTTTTGTCCAAATAATTCGCGTTCCCCCCTGGTTTTTAAATTCCCCCTCCCCCGGGGCCCCGGGGGAGGAAAAATTTTGGGAAAATTCCCCCACCCTATGCAGTTTACCCGAGGAGGGGGCCTCTGCAGGAGGGCCCAAACACCGGCACCCACCGAGGGGGCATTTTCCCCTTCCAAAAATTTTAAAAGGGGCCCGGGTTGGGGTCCCCCCGGGGAACACGAAACCGGGGCAGAAAGCGGAAAAGCGTTTTTTGGAAAGGCGAAAGGCTTCTTGAGCTTCCCGGGGGCCAGGACTTGGGAAATTTGGGGTTCTTTTGGGTTGAAACCAACCCGAGGAGCCCCCAAACCCTTTAAAAAAAAAGTGGGAAAAATTGTCTTTAACAATTTTGGCCCAAAACCTTTAACCCCTTTAAATGGCCCGAAGGCCCAATGGTTTTGGGGCCCCGCAAAAAACTGCGGAAAAGTTTGAGGGGTCCATCCCCGGGGGGCCCCTTTTCGAAAACGATTTTTACCCTAAAAAAGGGGAAACTGGGGTGTTTGAAGAGACACTTCTCTGGGCTTGGCAAAAAGCTGATGGGTACGGAGTCGCCGAAAGGGCCTGGCGGACCCCTGGCCGGGGGATGATTTAAAGAGATCGGGAAAAAAGATAAGGATTTTTGGGCCCCAAAAACACAGCTGTTTGAGTAGGGCCCGGAATATCTCATTGGGGAAGTTTTTGGGAATACAGCCCCGGGGCCCTTGCAAAGATACCAAAAAGGCCAAAAAACCCCGATACTCGAAGTGGCCCCTCCCGCCCGTATTAAACGCTGTTTTTTCCCCTTTTTTTCGCCCTTCTCTAATTCGGATTTAAAAATTTTAAGGGACCCCCGGGGAAGAATTTCCCTTGGAGAATATTTTCGCGAAACCCGGTTTTCGAAGGTTCCGATTTTCAAGAGCCCAAAAATACGATTTTATGGTGATTTTATTTTAAACCCCGAAAGTCGATGCAGGGCCGGGGAAAGGGGCCCCTCTTTTTTCCCCAAAAAGAAAAAAAGCCCGGGGCCCCCGCCGGAGACGAGGGGCCCTTTGGATAAACCCTTTGCGGAGGTTTCCTTTTATGTAAACTCAAAAAATCGCCCTTGTCTCCCCCGGGAAGGAGAGGGGGGATAAACCCCGGCCTTGGGGGAGTTTCAGCCCGGTTTTCAAAGGGCAATGGGTTGACGGGCCCAAAAGGGCCGGGGGAGGAAAGGGGGCGTTTTTTGGGCCCTTTCCCCTCCGAAAAAAAAATCCGCAAAAAGTCCCAATTTGGCGAGGTAGATCTGGAAAGGAGGCTTGGCAGACTTCAGGGAAAAACGGGCCTGAGGAAGGGGATTTGCGGTGCAGAAAAAGGCCAAAAAAAGGGGTGACCGCGGAAAAACCCCCAAGCATTATTCACCTGGGGGTTTTTTCCCAATTTACCCAAAGGTCGGGGTTTTGGGCCTGCAGCCCGGGGCCCAGAAGGATTTTCAGAGGAGGACCGCCCGGCCCCGGAAATAAGACGTGGCAACCGGGTTTTCCCTTGTGAAAAGGGGCCCCAAACTGAAGGGAAAAGGGGGCCGTACCGGAAAAAAGGGTGGCATTTCCCTTTAAAGGAAATTTGCCCCCTGAAAAAGAAAAACAAATTATTTGGGTTTTTTGCCAAACAAGGGCCCGGGGGGGACAAAAACCCCCGGGCAAAAGTTTTGTGGGTTATGAAATTTTTTCCCGCCGATTCCCAATTAATAATAAAAGGGGGGGGGGCCTAAAGGTGCTGTCCGGAGAAAAACCCAAAGTATTCGGGCATGGTCAAAAAGGGGAGGGCCGTTTTTGACACCTTGGGGGTTGGGCCCCCTCCTACGAGGGCCCCAGGGGCGGGAAGTTTCCCCGGGCGCAAAGGAAAAGTCCCCCAAAGGGAAATTTTCCCGAAAACCCCCCCCAATAGAAGCAACAGCCGCTTCAACGACGCTGAGAACGTTCCTCCTGGGACCCCGGGGGGCTCTTCGACCCGCATATTTTCCCCTTCAGAAGCCATCGGGGGGGGAGGAAAAAGGGGGACCCTGAACCCAAAAAAGCCAAAGGCGGGGGGACACGGGGCGGGTGGGCGGAAAGGTTTTTTCCCTTGTAGGGGGGGAGCTCTTGTTGCCTTTTTGGCGAAGCGAATATCCACTCCGGGGTGGGGCCAAAAGGTTTTTTCATCCAAGGGGGCTGGTAGATCCCGAGCCCGGCGGCTCCCTCCCTTTATTCGCCCCCGGGGAGGCCTTGCCAAAAAAAGGGCGCCACCAACCTTCGTTGGGTTCCAGTCCAAACTCCCCCAAACCAAGAAATGCGGAAAAATGTAAAAGAATACTGAAAGACCCGTGGTGAGCCCTGACGGGGAAACCGGAGCCGTGCCGCGGGCAAGGCCCAAAAAAGTAAAGGCCCCCGGTTCCCCAAAAGAATGTGCCGGGGGAACCCCCGGGAGGAAGGTTTTTGGGGGTTTAGCTGGGAAAAAGGGATCCCTCGATCCCAAAAATGGATAGCCCCCAAACCCAAGGCTTCTCCCCAAAAAGAGGCTGATTATTAAAAACTACCTTGGGGCCCCTTGTAGGGGAAAAATTTGGGGCCCCATAAACTTTGAGGGGGGTTGGGGGGCAACTGGCTGATGAATTTCCCCCCGTCGCCCAAACTCATGTTGATAAAGGGGGGTCTTGAAATCTCCTCCACCAGCACATTGTCCCTCCCGGAACGCCCGTCACGGCCTTTCCCCCGGGGAACTTCCAACCCTGTGCCCCCCGGAAGAGTATGTGCCCCTTGGGGTTTGGGCCTAGAATTTCCCGAAGTGGGGACTTCCCTTTCCCGAAAAAGCTGGTTATCCAGGAATTCCCAAAAACCCTTCGTGGGGCTCCCGCTATACTGGTGGCCCATTTGCGCCCAAAACGGGCAGGGGACTTTGTGCGGGCCCGCTCCCCCCCCCGTGCCCGTAATAAGGTTTCCTTTGCCTCAAGCCCCCCGGGCCCTTCTTCAGCCTCTTCCTGGTGCCCAAAAAAAAAAAACCCCGGACCCCCTGTCCCATGGACTTTGTCACAGATCTTCCACCCCTTAAACTGGGGGAAACCCGGTCCCTATGGGTGGTGACCGATTTGTTTCTCCAAAAAGGCCCCTTCAAACCCACTTTCCTGGGTTTTCCCTTGCCCCCCCCCTGGCCCCAAAAAATTTTTCCCCTCTTTTTTTCCGCTTTCAAAAGGTCTCCCCTTTTATGTTGTTTCCCGAAAAGGGGAGTCCCCCGGGGGTTTTCGCTAAAAAATTTGGCAGGCCCCCGTTTGGGGCAGTTGAGATTCGTTGGATTTTTCATTTTGCATAACCCAAAACCCCCAAAAATTTAAAGGGGAGGTAAAAACGGGGTTTTTTAAAAAACCCCGGGTTCACCTTCTTGCGGCACTTTGTGGGCCCCCCCCTCGTCAGGATTTTTTGGACCCTTCTTCTTTCCTGGGGTTGGGTTTTCTTTTTTAAACCCCCCTTTAGAGTCCCGAATCCCCTGGGGCCCCCCCCTTTTTTTTTTGTCTTTGGGTTACATCCCCGCCCCCCCTCTCCCCCTTTTTTACCTCGTCTCTTGTTTCCCCGCCCCCTGGTTTCCCCAAAGGGGGAAAAACATCAAAAGGCCCTCTCTGGCAACTCACGCCCCTCAGGCCCCCGCAAAGAGCTTCGCCCGCACCCAAACGTCAGGTGACCGGTACCGTAGGGCCCCGCCCCCATTTGAAACCAGGCGATTTGGGGTTTTTTGGGTTTTCCCCAAAGTAAAAGTCCGTTTTTGGTGGGGCCCCTTTCCCAATTGGGCCCCAAAAAACCCGGGGCCCCTTTTTTGGTGCTCCCAGCTTTACCGCCCGTCTCCCCCATAAGCTTTGCCTTCCCCCCCAATCTAAAAGGATTCCCCAACGCGTTTCACCCCTGTCCCTTTCCCCAAGCCTGTGGTGCTGAACCGCTTCCCCGGGAACCCCGGGCCTTTATCTTCTCCTGTTGCTAGCACAATAAAATCTTTGAGGGCAAGGAGGGGGTGGGGAGAAGGGCAGTTAGGGGGGGAAAACCGGGGGTTTTACCTTTTCGACTGAAAAGGGCCCCTTTTTCGGGGAGGAGCGGGTTTCATGGGAAAAACCCGAGACCAATCTGTCCCCAAAACTCCTCGCTAAATTTCAAAAGGGAATTGGGGGGAGGCCCAAAGGGGGGGGGGGGGGGTTAAATGTCGCGGCCCCGC
The DNA here is from genome assembly GCA_025379985.1 of Phyllomedusa bahiana. Taxonomy (NCBI): domain Eukaryota; kingdom Metazoa; phylum Chordata; class Amphibia; order Anura; family Hylidae; genus Phyllomedusa; species Phyllomedusa bahiana. Next base: position 4,893 of record JAODAL010043715.1, read on the forward strand.
GGCGCCGCTGGCCCCTTTTTCCCGCGGCCCCCCCCCCTTTGCCCCACGGGGGCCCGGAAAGGGTGTGCCGCTTGTCCCAACCGGGGTCCTTCTCCCCCTTTACCCGGGGGGAAACCCCCAAATTAAACCCGTCCCCGCCCTACTCCAGCCTCTGAACCCCCCCGCGTGCCTTTAAACCCGCTTTAATTGGTTAATTGAAAGGCCCCCCTGGCCTATATTTGGAGATGCCCCCAGCACTCCCCTTTTCCAGTCCCGTTGGGGTTTTTTGGGGGCCGGGTTTTGAGGGGTAAAGAGTTCAGCCTTGAAATTTCCCCCCGGGGACAAGCCGTCTGCTTAAGTTCCCGACCTTTCCCCGTTTTTTGCCTGCCCGGGCCGTCCCCGCCCCCTCTTGACTAAGATCCTCCCGCCGCCCTGCCCCCGACCTTCTGCCCCTGTCCCCCCCAAATAAGCCTGGATTTCATTTTGCCCAACGCCGTAACCCCGGCTGCCACACAAGCAAGAACCCCGTCAGAAAGGAAAAGACCTGAGCCGCACAGTCCATTCCCCGCTTTGCGGCGGGCTTGGGGAAAACCCGGGGGGGTAATTAGACTCCGTTCCCTGGCATGGGTTTTGCTAAAACCCTCGCTTGCGTTGGCCCACCCCGGGAAACCACTCCCCCTTTTTCAAGTACATGATTCAGTTTAAAATTTCATTTTTCGTATTATAATTTATGTATTGATAAATTTTCCCTATCCCTTTTAACCCCCCCGGTTTGCAAATGAGATAATGCTATTTATATTTTGCATTTTATTTACAAAAAAAAATGCCAAAAACTTGTCCCCGCAAAAAATGGGGTGGCCTTGAAAATGGGAACCTTTTTTTATTTATTACTATTGATATTTTGGGTTTTTAAAAAGACTTAATCTTTTTGTTAGTCCCCTTCTTTTTGAAAAATTTTAAACCCTTCCAATTTTAAAATTAATAAAGGTTTTTTATTTTTTATAAAAGAATCGGCCCAAAAGTTTTTTCAAAGTTTTACCCCTTTGTTTATTTCGGTTTTCTGTGTTGAAAAAATTAAATTTTTCCCGTTTTTTAAAAGGTTGGGGTTTTTTTTATTTTTAAAATGTTCTGTGTTTTAATTTTTTTACCTTGGTTTTAGCCCTTTTTCTTTTAACTAACCTTTTTTTATAACCCCTTGGGGCCCCCAAAAAAAGCGTAATGTTTCTTGATTTTTGTATTCTACAGGCGATGTTGTATTTCTTTTAATCCTGATAAATTCTCCTGTTGGTATATTTTCAATTATATGAGGGCGATGACATGAAGTAGCTAGCAATAGTGAATTCTGTGCTGTGGGTTTTCGATATGGTGTTATTGTAACTGTCTGATGAGCAATACCTGTTAGTGTTATATCTAGGAAATCATTTTGTTGAGAATGATATTTATATGTGAAATGTCATAGCATTTTTGTTTATATAATGAACGAAATTCACAACACCTCATTCAGATCCCTCCCATATCAGGAGGAGGTCATCTATAAAACGACCATACCACCTGATATGGGAGGAATATGGGTTGTTTTCCGATAACAAAAATTGGCTCTCCCAGATACACATGTATATATGTGCTAGTGAGGGAGAAAATTTCGGCCCATAGATGCTCCTCTTTTTTGCAAATAAAAAATTCCATCAAATATAAAATAGTTGTGTTCCAAAAGAAACTCCACTGAGATTATTAAAAACTCCTTAAGCAAGTCAGTCAGTGTATTTATCCAAAAATATTTTTAGGGCATATAGGGAAGTACCGTATATACTCGAGTATAAGCCGAGTTTTTCAGCATTAAAAATGTGCTGAAAAATCCGACCTCGACTCACTGTCGGCGCTCAGGCGCTGCGATGACCTGGGCGCCGAAGGGACACTTCTGCTACATGTGACTCTTCAGGGAGTGCATATAGATGAAAACCGAGTACCTGACAGCGTCAGGGTGCTTTCATAGGCCTGGCGCCGGCAGGGACACTTCTGCCTCATGTGACTCCTCAAGGAGCACATATAGCAGAATCCCGAGTAAGCAGACAGCGTCTGGGCGCTGTCGGTGATCTCTTCACCTGTATGCGACTCCTCTGGACAAGGAGCAGAGCGGCTGGCATCGGAGCTGCGAGGTAAGTGTTTGTATTTTTATTTTTTATTAAACTGCCTATGGGGCCATCTACCTGCCTATTACCTGCCTATGGGACCATATACGTGCCTAGTACCTGCCTATGGGGCCATATACCTGCCTATTTCCTGCCTATGGGGCAATATACCTGCCTAGAATCTGCCTATGGGGCCATGTACCTGCCTATTACCTGCCTATGGGGACATATATCTGCTTATGGGACATATAACTGCCTATACCTGCCTAAAGGGGACACATACCTGCCTATGTCAAGTTGATAATTTAAGGAAAAAACATCAATGTCTGTTTCATCATTACATTCTTATTAAGATCATCAGATAGTTTGTTTAAACTGCTTTTACTGCTATACATCCTTATCGAAGTATCAGCTATCTCTCACACAGCTTTACTTGAAACGGATGCACCTTCTGCTTCCGCAAGAAGTTATATCAAGAAATCAAAGAAATTCCTCTCTTGGAATGTCACTTATCAACTAATGCCTAGCAACCTTATGTAGATACAGGAGACTATGAGGTTTCAGCAACAGCCAATTAGCCAATGATAAAATGATCATGTGATTCTTAATACGTAGAAGATATCAAACTGTTACTTTCTATTAATAAAGCAGATTTATGTCCCAAACGGAAGGTGTGGGTTATATCTCTCGAGCTCCGGCTGTCGACAGCTGTAATACAGGAAGGGAAGATCTCTCCTTAAGGAGAGCACCGAACGAACGGCTTGTAGAGTTTTTGTTTTGCCTTTTCGCCCTCTACTTAGCATCTGCTGTAATAATAATATAATTCGGAGTAGACATTTAATTGGATAAAGGAGTGGAACAAAAGATAATTTCCACACCTGATTTATCATCTTGACATTGGTGCCGTGCTCTCAAACGCCCAAGGACCATCCGGAGGGGGGTTGACGCCTTACCATCAACGGGACGATTGCTGGACTGTCTGAACTTGGAGCTTGATCAACTCATAAAGGGTAAGTTCGCTGGGTTTTATAAATACATGACTTATCCCTTCAGACAGTCTAGTGAGAATCTAGTTGCTGGTTGTCGCCTCCCTTAGGAGAGCTGTGTAAGCGTTCAGGTGTGCCTCCAGGGTGTGCTCTGGTACATGTATGCGTATCATATGTGTATACATTTTAAACGCTAACAATTGATGTCTCTGCTTGTTGCTCTGTAAAGTACACATGACTAGATAGTGTATTTTCATTTTCCTTTTGGTATCATATTACAGTGTAGGCCAGGAGCTGGGCTCCTGATGTAAAAATGAGATATCAGGGATAGAGTCCCTAAGAAGAGATCCAGTAGCAACCGAAGCCTGTTATAGTTATATATAGATATAGTTATTAGTGTTGAGCGATTACGTTGGCTATCGACATCGGGCGATAGTCGATAGTCGGCCATCATCGATAAGGTTTTTCGATAGTGAGCAGTCGATTATGAGCGATGACCATTAAAGTCTATGGGAGAGCAACAACACCTTCATTCTTACACCCAAACAGGGCTGGAGAAGCTGGAATTAACATCCACAACAGTCAAATGGATATGTGCTACATCTTAGCCAACACACTTAGGTTATAAAAGCCACAGAAAAAAAAAACACACACCATTCACTATCCCTGTCTTGTACCACAGCATGACCCTTAAACCTGCATCACCCACAAATTAAAAAGTGCCAGAAGGCAGGATGATTTGAACCATCATCTTACTTGAACTGGACATTGAATATCCCTGTCCTGGAACGCAGCATGAGCCCCAAACCTGCATGACCCCCAGATGTAAAAGTGCCGGAAAAAGGAGTCTTTCAACCACCATTTTAGTTTCACTGGACATTGACTATACCTGTCCTGGGCCACAGCATGAGCCCCAAACCTGCATGACCCCAGATTAAAAAGTGCCGGAAAAAGGAGTCTTTCATCCACCATTTTAGTTTCACTGGACATTGACTATACCTGTCCTGGGCCACAGCATGAGCCCCAAACCTGCATGACCCCCAGATTAAAAAGTGCCGGAAAAAAGAGTCTTTCAACCACCATTTTAGTTTCACTGGACATTGACTATACCTGTCCTGGGCCACAGCATGAACCCCAAACCTGCATAACCCCCAGATTTAAAAAGTGCCGGAAAAAGGAGTCTTTCAACCACCATTTTAGTTTCACTGGACATTGACTATACCTGTCCTGGGCCACAGCATGAGCCCCAAACCTGCATGACCCCCAGATTTAAAAAGTGCCGGAAAAAGGAGTCTTTCAACCACCATTTTAGTTGAACTGGACATTGACTATGCCTGTTCTGGACCACAGCATGACCCCAAAACCCGCATGATCCATGCTGACGATGCTGATGACGACATTTGTGGCCGTGACTGGGAGGACGAGGAGGTAAGACTGCTAGATGCAGGTTGCATTAACCACTGAAGGACAGATTGGCGACGATGTTCGTTACTTAGATTCACAGGGCCCTGACCCAGCGATGACAGGCCTGACGGTCCTGCAACTGACGATCCGCTGGCATGCGTGTTGTCGCCAGCACTGGAAGGAGCACCTTGTCTCGTACCTCTACCTCCATGTGCTACCCCCCTCTTTGCTCGCTTACCACCTGCATTTCGCTCCATGTTCAGAAATATAAAAATTTGAGAAGGTATGGAATAGTTTTGGAAAGTCTCTTATTAAAAGATGGCAAATCACAGCTATTCTCAAATCCCTCTAATCAAACAAAATTGCTGGATTCAAATTTAACTGCAAGGTGTCTATGAACAAATCTGGACTGGGCAAAAGTGCAAAAAAACATATCTGTTATGTTTTCGTTTAATACACGGTATTTTTGCACCTTTCAATTCACCTGTGGTGACTATAGAATTGCTGTTTTAAGATTTACGTGGATGCTGCGTCAATGAACAAAGCTGGGTGCGCAAAAGTCAAAAAACACGTATCTGTTATGTTTTCGTATAATACACGGTATTTTTTGCACCTTTCAATTCACCTGTGGTGACATAGAATTGCTTTTTTAAGATTTACGTGGATGCTGCGTCAATGAACAAAGCTGGTGGCGCAAAAGTCAAAAAACAGTATCTGTTATGTTTTCGTATGATACACGGTATTTTTGGCAACAAACAACCTGTGCGGGCTACAAGATTGCTGTATTGTAATTTAACTGCAAGGTGGATATATCAACACAGGTGGAATGGGTAAAATTGAAAATGAACACGTATCTGAAATGTATACTGATAATAAAAGGGGAGTTTTTGCCCCTAACAAAGAGACCTGCAGTTACTAGAAATGATGTGTAAACCAATATAAGTTCAGGCTGGGCCCAATATCCAGGGAAATAAATTTTAATAGCAAACTGTTAATAATAAAGATATTGCAGTGCAATGTCTACACTAAGTCTTGGTGAACTTCATCCCAGTGTTCTTTATAGATAAGCTTGTCTGGGGTTCGCCCGCGGGCCCCCCCCCCCGCTCCCCCGTGACTTTACACGGTAGATGCTTTCTTTAAAATTCTCTAAACTACATAAAATATTCAAACTCTAATCTAACTAAAATTTGGAAAAGGGTCCCCAGCTAATAGTAGAGGTTTTTCTGTGCAAAAATAGACTAATTTTGCTGAGCTGTTTGGCCACAGGCAGAGCGCACGTCCTCTTCCTATGAGACGCTGAGAGACACTAAGGCTGAACAGGAAACGCTGTTCTATATAATACGAGGTCATGTGATTTTTCCAGCCAATCGCAAACCTATACACATTTCCCAGTCATGACGTCGCACACACATCTCACCCTGCTCTTTTCTGTAATCTGATTTGCTGGCCGCCAAAATTACAGGAAGCGCCGAAAATGGCGCGATCTTAATAGATGATGCACAGATTTTAACCTTAATTATCGCATGATCTGAAAATTTCGATCACCATAAAAACTTTGCCGATTTCAACTTTGTCGATAAAAATCGCTCAACACTAATAGTTATATACAGATGATCTGAGTTTCTGAAGAGTACTGGTTGACTAGTAACCAAAGCCTGTTTATAGACAGATGATCTGAATTTTTGAGAATACCTAAAACCTGCTGACGAGCAGAGGATATTATATAGGAAAGAGAAGGAAAAAAAAAAAGTGTTTGAACCTTAACTTCAACATATATTTGCGTATATTTGTTCTGTTTTTACCTTGCAACTGCATTCAGGGTTAATATATACTTAGTCTGTGTCATTAGTTCATTACTTATCTCCTAGTTGTTATCTCCATGAGTTATTTGCAGTAAATTCTTATAAGCGCTGAACAGTTGGAACGCAGCTTTAACTTCACAGCTTCTATTAAGGGGGGTTGTAGCTGCGGGGCTCGCACTTCACTTTCTCGCCTCGGCCCCTGTGGCGAAACGAAAAATTTAAGCGCTCATCTAAAGGTGCAGATGGATAGTTTTGATCGAAGAAAAAATAGAAAAAATATTTCAGATTTTTGGAAAAAATTTTTAATAAAAACCCTCTGTGGAAAACGTGTATAAATCACGGAGTTTTACAAGCTAAAAAGTGAAGACAGCTAAAAAAAAAAAAATTTCCCAGAAAAATTTTCTACAAGAAAGGGGGTTTGGCAGAGAAAAACGTGTTCAACGGGAAAAAGTATAAATGACATTAAAATTTTAATGAAAAAAAATAAAAAGGATTTGATAATCATATGTTTTAAAGGAGGGGGCTCCCGCCATTTCAAGAGGGTAGATTTTTGGGGTTTTGGGGCCATGTTCCAATTGTTGTCACCCCAAAATTCCTTTAACCGCTAAAAAGTTGCTTAGCTTGTTGGAGGGAACGTACAACACAAATTTCCCACCATTGTATTATCTCACCTCCGGCACCTCCCATTTTTCTTCCATCACCCGGGGCCCCAGAACCTCCCATTTTTTCCCGGACCCAAATTTTTTTATGAAGTAAAACACCCCTCTGCATCCGGAAATGCAAAACCAAACCTCCCCACCCATTTCCCCGGGGCCTTTTTGTATTTCCCAACAATCCAAAGAACCCGGGAAAAATTTCCGGGTTGAATTTTGAACAGGGCCCATCTTGTTTACCCCATTTTAACATTCCTACTCCCACCTCTCCCCCTGAGCTTTTTTCATTTTGTTATTTTTTTTAATGTAAACTTTGGATACCAACTTTGATTTGATAACGTCTTTGCCACAACCTGTAAAAACACAAAAAAACCCCAAACCAGCACCCCCCACAACCACCTCCCCCTTTTTTCCACACCATCGGGGACTTTCTATTACCCTTTTTCCTCTATATGCCCTAATCTGACTTTCAATGCTAATAAAAGGAAGCCCGGGAGGAGAAAAAGTTGCCTTTAGTTTCAGGGGGCCGGGACTCACATCTGAAAACCCAAATTAAAGGCCCTCCAGTTTTTTTTCCCTTTGCCCCAGCACACAGACTGCTGCTCTAGGAGAGACACATTACCCCAGAACACCCGCTGATTTCCCTTTGGGGGAAATACTCCCCAAAGGTCCTATCATCAACCCCACAAAACACATCACTGTTAGACAAACTACTCGAAACCCGGGGGGGGTGAATAAAATGGACCCAAAATTTAATCCAAATCACCTGACGTTTTACGTTCCTTTTCCCCAATTTGGGAAAAAAAAACACCACTCTTATCTTCATTGTGGGGAACATTAAACCATCAAAAATACCCCTGGGGAAAAGTTAATCCGCCAAAGCCAAAATCTGCAGCAAATGGGGTATTGCGAAGAAATTGTGAAGGAAGGGGGAAAGGGAAAATTTAGGGGGAATTTGACGAAAAAAAAAAATTTGGCTCGTTCCAGTGGTGCTCCTCCCCCGTGGCTGCAGGGGAAAAGGGCACTCGACAGGCCAAAATGAAAATGTGATTACATTATTTTATGCCGTTGGGAAACCATTTACAATAAAGTTTGCCATGATAAAATGTGTTTCCCCTGTTGAAACAAAATATGCAAAAATGTACCCTTTAAAAAGCCGAACAACAAGTTCTAATCGCCTGTCCATAAACCCCCATTTCTTCTGGCAAACTTGCGTTCCCCCAATGGCAAAGTGTACAGGGCCCTACCAAACCCCATTTCTTTTAACACAAGGGGCCCAATTTTCCCCAGTACGTGAAATTGGGGTAGTGGGGAACAAAAAGACCCATGGGGCCCAAAAGTCGAAAAATCCAGGCCTCCCTTAACTCAAACCACTAACCTCCCCGGGCAACTTCACCTTTCCCCAGAGTATAACCCATCCCGCTGCAAAAATACACCCCTATTCCCTTTAACCACCAAACCAACTCATTTAGGACTTTTCCCCCACCTTTTGGGGACACCCCCCACCACCCCCCCCACCTCCTCACCCACCGGATTCTATTTTTCTCTGCCGGTGCAAACCCCTTCCCTCCATCGCGCCAGCCCAATCCCCCAGGATCAACCAAGGGAAATGCCCTTTTAAAAAAACCCCAACAAGTAATAATCTACTGACCCAAATGCCAGACCCTGAGAAAAAAACCCCATGGCATTTTACCCCTGGCATCATCAGATACAGAAGACAAATTTTGGGCCCCCTTTGGGAAAAATCTATACCATGTTTTCCAGCATCAAGGCTGGGGTTTTGTTTTGGGCTATCATCAAAATTTGCCCTACAAAAAGACACTGTTTTAGGACATCATGCTTACCCCATCTGGGGGAAAAGTTTTTGCCGCGTCCCTTTATTCTTTGGGGAAAGGAACGCTTGGATGAATTTCCCCAGTCAAAAATCTTCAATTTTTACTCAGAAATCCCACGGATTCCGTGGAAAATTTTTAAAACCGGAAAGTCTGCCTTATTCCAGGGCCATGGATTTGACATAAAAACTAAAGCTTTACAAAATCCTCTTTTCCCAAAGTGTTTATTATAGGTTTTTCTTTTAAAACCCCTTTGGGGGCCCTTTTAAAAACCCATTCAAAACAGAATATGCAGAGCTAAACCAGAAGTCAACTTCTCCCCCATTTCTAAAGGGACAGTGTTCTTTTTATGGCCAGACTGATTTCCATTTTCCCCCAAAATTAAAGAAGGTTTTTCCCAAAGTGACCCTATTTCAAAAGCTCCCACAGGGGCCCATAGCTCATCAGACACCCTACTCTACAATCAACCAATTTCAAGTTTTCTCTGGGTAACAACCTACAGCACCTATCGAGATATACTTTCCGACCTTTACAGAGCGCACACCATCGGCTACAAGGCCGAACTTGGAAAACTTGTTTTTTAAACTGCAACCGATCCGACCATAACTGAGGCAGCGCCACACTAAAGCACGTGACGAAAAAGGAATCTTGCTACCAATGGACAGACAACTACCGAAATACCCTCAAGCATAATAATCAAAGTTTCAACCTCCAGTATCAAGTTTGGTCTCAACCGTCCAAGTATTCAATCAACAAACACAACGCAGACCTCAGTCCTACAAAAAGAATCCATATATTGGACCTTGATTACCAATCTTAACCATAGTCAATACCAAACAAGCATATCCTCAGATGCGTCTTAACCGCCTTGTCCAACCTCAAGACACCCCCTATGTCTTCATCCATAGGATTCCGGCAACCTATGTCTACCGTTTTCTCAATGCTTCAGAAACACCACTGTTAGTCATTCTGTACTCGTTTGACCGTCAACACTTCAAATAATAGCCAACCAACTCCTTTCCCTATGTAACATTGGTGCAGTCCGATCGGTCTGAAAACTTCTGACATTCCACCGACGTCATACTTTTCCTGATTACATTCTGCGTTGAATGATGGGCAACCAACCCAGACTCACTTAACAAAGCCGGTACAGTTGGACACACGACTGCTGTTACCAGACGACTTGTCTCTCACCCACTTGCCCAACTAATCTCCTTGGGGCTGAACCTTCTACAGAAGAAAAAAACAAAAATTGAATGCTACCTATCATATATGATTTCTTCTGGAATGTACTTGAATTTTGACCACTCCTATTCCACATGAAGTCACTTGCGCTTCGTCAAGCTGTCATGCGCTTGATTCTCCACATCCGGCCCATCCCATCCAAACTTTGGTTTTTGACGCCCAGCTCATATCCTTTTCAACCAAGTGCCTCTTCAGCCACTACTTCACAGTCTAATGGTTTTCTGCATGCATTCCTTCAGTGTCCCATTGCGACACAGGACTGTTTTTCAAACCCTAAAAAAACATATCCTACAACCACCCGGCTCTGGAAATGCCGGACTACACACCAGCATTTCAACTTCTCCTATTTTGAAGAATGATGGCCATGCTTCTGAGTCTGGCACAGAAACATGGAGACGTATAGACCTCTGGGATACTATTATTGCCAGTATAGATCCTGTTGCGCGACTGGGCCACTCACTTGCCTCAGAGCTGCATTGCTGGCACAAGGTCTTCTGAAAAAATTCAAAATCAGACAATCATTTTTAGGCCATCCAGTCAATATTTTGGCTCCTTAATGATCTGCAAGGGATCCTGAAACAGTTGCGCAACCTCATCACAGTAAACAGTGCATCTCCGAATACAATGCTCATTACCTGAATCCTGAAATGTCCTTTGAAGAGATGTACTACTCTCAATCCAGCCACTCCTGCTTCCTCTCACAAGGGGGGAAGATGAAGATCAGACCGCCACAATGATCAAAACTTTATACTGCCTTGAAAAATAGAGGCTGAAACCTCCCATCGTCCCCTACTGTCTCTGCATCCAAGTTGGATAACCTAGACTATGTCTTCTTCACAGATTGATCCAGATATGCAGATGATCAAGGAAGATTCCATACAGGAAATGCTGTGGTTACCATGCAAGAAACCGTGAAGGTGTATCTTTACCTTCGAGAATGTCAGCCCAAGAAGACTTTGTTTACCAAGGGCATTATATCCAGCTGTAGTATATATCCAGCTCATGGTACTACCCACAGAAGACCTAACCAGATAATTTCTTCAATCAACAAGATAAACCTAGCACCCGGAATCCTCCACCAACGGCAAGTAACAAATGCAAGAAGTTGTGGAAAAATATGCAATACCTTGTAACCCAGGAGGACTGAGCCAACACCAAGGTATAGAGTTGAGCTATTTTTTATCGACCAAAGTTAAATCGCAAGGATTTTTATGGTGATCGAATTTTCAGATCATGCGATAATTATAGGTTAAAACTGTGCATCATCTATTAAGATCGCGGATTTTCGGCGCTTTCCTGTAATTTTTGCGGCCACAAATCAGATTACAGAATAGGCAGTGAAAATGTGTGTGCGACCGTCAGACTGGAAGTGTATGGTTGCGATTGGCTGGAAAAATCACATGACCTCGTTGTTAACATAGAACAGCCTTTCTGTTCACCTTAGTGTCTCTCCAGCGTCTCATAGGAATAGGACGTGCGCTCCACTGCCTGTGGCCAAACAGCTCAACGAAATTAGTCTATTTTCTGCACAGAGAAACTCTACTATTAGCTGTGATCCTTCAATCCAATTTATTGATTAGAGATTGAATATTTATATGTAAGGTTAGCTAGAGAAATTTAAAGCAGCATCTACCGCTGTAACGTCACGGGGGAGCTGGGTTTGGGAGCCCACGGGCGAACAACAGACAAGTCAATCTAATAAAGAACACTGGATAAAGTTCACCAGACTAGTGTAGACATTGCACTGCAATATCTTTATTATTAACAGTTTGCTATTGAACATATTTATCTGGGATATTGGCAGCCTGAACTAATATTGGATACACATCATTCTAGTAACTGCAGGTCTCTTTGTTAGGTGCAAACTCCACTTTGTTATCAGAATACATTTCAGATAGGTGTTCATTTTCAATTTTAACCCATTCCACCTGTGATGATATATCCACCCTTGCAGTTAAAATAACAATAATTCCAAGCAATCTTGTAGTCAGCACAGGTTGTATTATGCCAAAAATACCGTGTATCCATAACGAAAACATAACCGAAAACGTGTTTATTTGACTTTTGACGCACCAACTTTGTTCATGACGCAGCATCCACGAAAACATAAAGCATGCAATTCTATAGTCACCACAGGTAGAATTGAAAGTCAAAAATACCGAGTATTAAACGAAAACCTAACAGATACGTGTTTTTTTGACTTTTGCGCACCCAGCTTTGTTTCCATTGACGCAGCATCCACGTAATCTAAAAACAGCAATTCTAAAGTCACCAACAGGTGAATTGAAAGGTGCAACAATACCGTGTATTATACGAAAACATAACAATACGTTTTTTTACACCCTTTTGCCCATCCAGATTTGTTGATAGACCACCTAGCAGTTAAATTTGAATCAGCAATTTGTTTTGATTAGAGGGATTTGGAGAATATCTTGATTTGCCTCTTTAAAAGCGACATTCCAAAACTAATTCCATACCTTCTCAACTTTTTATATTTCTGAACATGGAGCGAAATTCAGGAGGTAAAGCGAGCAAAGAGGGGGTAGCACATGGAGGTAGAGGTACGAGAGAAGGTGCTCCTTCACAGTCCTGGCGACAAACGCATGCCAGCGGATCTCATTGCATGACCCGTAGGCCTGTCATTGCTGGAGTCAGGGCCCTGAATCAAGGTAAAGAACAACGTCGTCAAACTGACCTTCAGTATGGTTAATGCAACCTGCATCTAGCAGTCACTACTCCTCATCCTCCCAGCACGCCACAAATCGTCATCAAGCAATCATCAGCATCCGTCCCAACATGACGCAGCCCAAATGTACAACTCGTGTACCCACCCACTGTGGAAAAATCCCAATTGTCTGAAGACCTCTTTATGACAAAATGCTGTTGGGGTCAGAAGGCATGTAAGACAGATCAAGAGGTGATTTAGTCTGCTCTGACGGCCCAGTTACTGATGCCATCCTGGAGGTGAAGGAAGCCGGTCAATCGGCAAAAATCCCGGGCTTCGGCAACCGCCTTGCCCAGTGCCCCTTGCTTTAGCCCGCAGCTTCTGGATCAGAAAGTCAGCGTACGACCAAGTCACCTGTGTTGATGATGATGATGATGACGACATTGCGGATCCATCCTGGTCTTTTCTGCAGAATTGCTGCAAGCACTTCTCAGTGGACGAGGAGGAAGACGATGGGGTATTGTCATACGGTCCCGCCACAAAAAGGAGGAGGGCGGTCGCAGAAGACCGCTGATATGAATTCCGCCAGCCCACGGTCATGCGCAAACCCCGCTCCTCGCTTATCGCCGTCAAAAATCCAGGACCTCTCAAGCCCTGGGCCTTCTTTGAGCAGCCTCTGATTCACCCAGCGATGTCATACGCCAGCCTTTGCCGTAAACGCATAAGTAGAGGCAAGAACCTTAAGTGTTAACCATCCACCCAAACAAGTCTAGTCCCATGCAGCGAATGCATGAGTTGAAATGGAGGGAACACTTTTACAAAAAACGCCAGACCAGGACGCCGTGCCTCCAACCACAGTCCACACTTCTGTCACTCCGGCTTCTCTCCTCCGCCACCACTCAAGCGTTCCTCAGCTGCCCATGTCTCTCAGAGTCATGATCAGGATCAGCCTCCGCTTCAGCCTCCACCGTTGCCCGAGTAAACACCAGCTTCCACCAAGAGACCCATCCAACTCCATCTCCTTCCCGCCAGTTAGAATGACAAAAAACTCTGCACGCCGTACAGCGGCAGTCTAGCAGCCAGCCTTCTGCCTTCCAGGTGTAGGCAGAAGAAACACTTTAACCCAACCATATCCTAAGCCAAAAGCCTGAATTCGGCATTGGCCATGCTTTTTGGCCTTGAAATTTGCCTTTTCCCGTCTGGTGGACACAGATGGGTTCCGCCACGACATGGCCCCTTCCGCCTGCCCCCAATACCAGATGCCGAGCAGGCATTTCTTGCCAGAAAATCCGTCCCTGCCCTGGCCAGCCCACGTGTCAATCTAAAATTTTCAAGCGCGTTGTCTGCATGCTGTGTCTTAAAAGTCACACCCATCTCACTCACCGACACATGGACTAGTAAGCACGGCCCAATGCCGCTATACCTGTGACAGCTCATTGGGAGCTGGGTGGATTCTCTGGGTGACGGGGCTCTCCAGGCTCGGCGCACGTCCTTCAAAACTGCAGGGATGGTGCAGGGCTCTTTCCCCCAAGGTCCCCTGTGTCATCACGTGCCCAGAGACACCAGGCCCCGTGTGAAATGACACTCCTTGGAGACCGTCCCCACACAGGTCAGAGCTGAGGCCGGCTCACCGCAACGAGACCGAGCGCTGGCTGTGTGACAAGAACCTCGTGCCAGCAAGGTGGTGGTGCGAAAACGGGCGAAATCTGCTGGCCGCCCTTAAGATCGTAGGGCTGGAGCACATCCTTGCCTGGCACAGTCAATAACCATGTTCGTCCAGAAATTTCTAAAGAGCTACCCCCGTGTCTGGACAGCCTGCTGAAGAAGGCTCGAGGTCTGGTTCGCACTCCGTTCCAAGATACTCCACCGTTCGCCTACCCGCTTCGTCCCCGCTGGCTGCGTTTGCAGCGTCATCTCGGCTCCCTGTCAACTGTCTCATTGTTGACCGTTGCAACACGCTGGAATTCCAACCACCCTCCACATGCTCCACGATTTGTGGGGAGCAGCGCAATGCCATTACCGCCAGGACACTGACACGATTGCCTGACATAAGCATCGTAAGGACCTCGGGGAGTTGAGCCACCGAGAGTGGAGGCAGGTGAAAGAGCTCTGCACCAACCTTTGCCAGTTTTGAAGAAGCCACCAAAATAGGTCAGTGCGGACAATGCCCTTGTCAGCAATGAGCATTAGAGGTGATCTTAGTTCTGGAACGATCGATGGACACTCTGAAAACATCAGGTCCCGCCAGCGACGAAGAGGAACGTACCAACATGCAGACACGAGCTCTTTCTCTTCCGTCAAATCCACAAGGCCCCTACAGTTTCTCAATTTGATTCGGTCTTCATAGGCATGGTTCAGGTCCAGAGCTATGCAAGGCGGCACCTCAGCTCTCAGGTGGCACTCATCTGAGGCAAGTCAGGGCTGTGTTGACGCTGTGGCCCAAGGGGAGGAAGCGAAGGAGGAGGAGGAAGGAAGAATTCCTAGACACCGACGTCCCTGCCTTGGAAAGAGGTTTGGCGGTGAATTTGAGGCAGATGAGAAGATAGTTTGGCTATGCCTGCCCCTCAACCCAGAGGCTGGGAACTCAAGCTCCCATCTCCTCACATGAGTGGCTTGGATGCTCCCATTTCCTCCAACATGAACCACAGCAATCAAAATGAACAACAGTTTACTGGGTGGCCACCCTCCTGGGCTCCCCGTACAAACAAAACCAGACACTTTACTCCACCCACCCAAATAGAAGTAAAATGCAGGAAATGGAGACCTTGCTGATTGGATCATCTGGAGACATCTGTTGCGATCTGCTTCACGTTCTTCAAATTGTCACGGTGGAACAACACCAGCAACGTGACAGCATTAGAGTGCCAAGTAGCCGTAGCGGCAGCAGCGGCAGCAGCAGGCAAGGTGGCAGAAGCCTAATGTGTGGCAATCTTTATTTACCACTTCACCAATGCATTCAATGCAGGCCACAGATACAACACCCAGCGACCAGCTTAAGATCATGGTGCACGACTATCTGCGTCTCACCACCGATGTTTTTGTATGTTTTCCGGACACAATAGACTTCTGGGTATCCAAAATGGACAATGGCCCGAGCTGGCTTGCCACGCCATAGAGGTGTTGTCCTGCCCAGCAGCCAGCGTCATATCTGAGCGGACCTTCAGCACATCCGGAGGAATCATTACAGACACACGCATCCGGCTTTCCACAGCTAATGTGGATCGTTTGACTTTCATCAAGATGAATCAGGCATGGATCTCTGATGATGTTGTGGCCCCAACTGCAGAGGTCACCGATTAGTTGCTGGTCTACTTCACATTCCTCTCCAAACAGAAATGGTCCTCTTGAAAACTTTATTTTTAAAATATCATTCTTACTGCAATTTTTATTCTCAATTCCCAACAGTTTCATTTTGCTGGTTTTGCTGTGAGGAGACTAAAAGACACCAAGGTTTTCATGACAAAACCATATTCCATTACTCACTTCATCTTTAGAAATTTTTCACATTGTCAAGGTTTGGGGTCATGTTGCCTCACAATTTTAACAGTGGCTGAGAAGTCATATTTATAATTTTTTGGGGTCATGTTGCTGTGAGATACAGCAATAATCATGGTCCTTTGGAACAGAAATGTGGCTTCTAAGTGGCATTTCTCCTTCACAATTTTTAACAGTGGCTGAGAAGTCATTTTTATAATTTTTTGGGTCATGCTGCTTTGAAATGCAGCAATACTACAGGTCCTATTCTAAAAAATTTTTCTAATAGACATTTGTTCTTCACATTTGTCAAAAGTGGCTCATGGGTCATGTTTTGAATTTTTGGGGGCATTTTGCTGTGACATGCAGCTATACTACAGGTCCTATTCTAAAAAAATGTTGTTTCTAACAGACATTTGTTCTTCACAATTGTCCAAAGTGGCTCAAGGGTCATGCTTTGAATTTTTGGAGGCATTTTGCTGTGACATGCAGCTATACTACAGGTCCTATTCTAAAAAATGTTGTTTCTAACAGACATTTGTTCTTCACAATGGTCAAGAGTGGCTCAAGGGTGATGGTGCTGTCAGAAACAGGAATAGGTGGACACTGTTAAGGGGACACATATTGCAAATACTTGTTTTTGCAAACAAACAGCCATCAATCCCTTTATTGAGACAACCCTTTTAAATACAATTAAAAAAGAGAAAAAAAACATGGTGGGATTCCCACCGATTTTAAAAATGTGTTTTCAGAATTAAAGTACTAAAAAATTGCATGTACAAAACAGTTTTAAAAAAAAATTTCCTCTGAATGTAAAAGGAGGTACAGAAACTTGACCAGATTGGGTTTTCAGGGGACATGGAGATGGAGCCGGACAGAAACAAAGTACAGAGCCCTTTCCCCCCAGCACGTTGAGTAAAATAAAAAAAGAATGCCAAATAAAGGGGCCCCGGGTGTAACAGGAGCGTTAACCCCATTTTTCCAAGTGAAGCTCAATTGGCCACACTCAAACGGAGGGGCAAGCGCACCCGGTATTGACGTTACTGGGGAGGCGGAGTCTACACTTCGCTTTTCCGCACTCTGTTCACACGAAGTTTTCGTTGCGCACATGGGGATTTAACCTGCGTGTTAAAGAACGGACGCCAGCCCTGGGCCTCACCCACCCACTGTAACTCCGGCCCAGGGTCAGCTGTGGCCCGGGACGGTATAGTCAATGTCCATAAAACTAAAATGGTGGTTGAAAGACCCTTTTCCCCATTTTTACATCTGGGGTCATGCATTTTTGGGGCTCATGCGCGGGTTTCCCGGACAGGGGTATTCAATGTCCAGTTCAAGTAAAATGATGGTTCAAATCATACTGCCTTCTGGGACTTTTTAATTGTTGGGTGATGCAGGTTTAAGGGCCCCTCTGTGGGCAAACAGGGGTAGTGAAATGGGGTGTTTTTTTTTCTGTGGCTTTTTAACCTAAGTGTGGTTTAAATTAGCACGTTCCTTTGACTGTTTTGGGTGTTAATTCCCCGTTCTCCCGCCCTTTTTGGGTGTAAGAATGAAGGTGTTGTGCTCTCCAAGACTTTAATGGTATCCCCTCAAATCACTGCTCACCCCGAAAAAAATTATCATGGGGGCCCACTATCGACTATCGCCCGATGTCGATAGCCAACGTAATCGCTCAACACTACCAAGGAAGCATTTGGCTAATCCACTATATCCTTTCCAGCGGATCCAGATTGAACACATTGGGCGACATGTATGAACGGGCTTTTCGCCTGTTTTTTGGAGTAAGCTGCGCCTCCCGGCCCGAATCCCCCTGTCAGACGCAGGGATGCAGTGCTAGGCGCAGCGTTCGCCACTTTCAGCTGCGCCCGCATGAAGGGGCGGCAATGGGCGCGGTGGTAGGCGTTCGGGGCGGAGGCGCGCGCTCGAATACCCCGAGGCATGTACGATCGCGGCTCGCCTAAGCGCGGCGCAATGCAGCGCTCGGCAGCTCCGACAAGCAGACCTGGTTTATTTTGGTCCAAATGCTCCGGCGGCGGCGGCGAAGTGAAGCAAGAACGGAACATGTGAGGAAAGCATACAGAAGATCGCAACCGAAATCTCGGCCGCCTCAGCTCCGTGCAGCATGGAGTATGATTCCAAAAAAAAAAAAAAGGCGGAAAAAATTCTCAGAAAAGAGCTCAACCTCAAAAAAAAAAAATCAATTTCCAAAACTCTAGAACGCCGCTATATCAAGAATTTGGATATTGGAAATTGCCTGGAAATACAGTAATTCAAATTCTGAAAGCTATTCTCATGGGTCGGCAGAAACCGGCCAATCAAAATTTAGGAGCGACAGTGAACCATTAAAACCTAGGGAGAATTTTTAAAACCAATCAAAATCAAAGGCGAGACAGTTCAAAATACAGAAAAAAGGGCCCGGGAAAAGAGCTGATTGGCTGAGCTACCCGGTGGCTTAGTTTATCCCAGCCATCAGAGCGCGAGCTACTTCTCCCATTGTATCTATGGAGAGATGGGCGCAATGCAATCTCTGCTCTCAGGGGCCGGGCGGCATGGAGTATGAATAAAAAAAAAATTTTTTTAAGTGTAAAATATCCTCTGAAAAAAGAGCTGGAAAACCTTCTATAAAACATAAATTTTAAATTTAATCCCCGAACAAGTGTTTTTTCGCCGAGAACCCGGGGCTTTCATCGGGAATTGCAATTTGAGAGAATTGCCGGGAAAATACAAATTAATTCCCTTTTTGTAAGCTTTTCTATTGGTCGCCAAAAAAACCAGCCAATCAAAAAAGGAGCGACAAAGGAAACCCCTTATAAGCTTATGGAGGAGAAAGACCAATCAGAATAAAGGGGCATCAAAGACCCAAATTTTATCCTTTGGAGAAGTTTGGAAAAAATTTAAAAAAAGGGGGACAGTTTCAAAATTTCAGTAAAAATACAGAAAAAAAAGCTGATTGGGTGAGCTTTCCGGGGGCTTGCCCCATCCCCGCCAATCGAGCGGAGCTATTTTCCATTGTAGTCTATGGAGAAATTTGGCGCAATGCAATCTCGGCGCTCAGTGCCTTTCCCGGAAAGAAGTATTTTTTTAAAAAAATTTATTTTTATTAAGTGTAAAAATATTATCAAAATAAGCGCTGAAAACCTTTTTTAACCCCCTTTTTAAAAACCTTTTAGTATGTATATGTCCAGGGTTTGGGTTTTGGGGGGTTTACGCACCCTTTACCGTATGCATTGTCCTGAGGATCACCCCGAACTCTTTTAAAAAAGAGTTCGCTTTGGGGATCGGCCGGGGTTTTCAGTGTTTTTTACAGCTGACTACCCCCCTGCGTGGCCCCGAACCGTGGGTGCTCCCGGGGGGGGGGGGGGGGGGGCGGTTAAACCCCTTAAATTTTTTGGGTATCGGGTGGGCGCAAAAAAAAACTAAAAAAAAAGTAAAAAAAAAACAGGAGGAGATAGGTTCCCCCCTGCGGGCCGTCGGCGGCGGGAGGGAAACGCAAGGATCGACGATCCCTGCAGCTCCTTTTCCTCTGACAGACAGGGCCCCGGAAGGCAGAGGGAATTTCCTTCCCGGGTTTGTCTGTGACGGGCACGACGCACCCGGGCCCTGCCCTGTTTGGGGTGGCCCCCACATCGTGACTGACAGTTGTTTATAGGAAACCCCTGCACAGCAAAAAAGGGTAGGAAATTTTATTTCTATTGAATGAGAGATCTAAAGATCTCTCATTCAAATTCCCAAAGGGGAAAAAATAAAAAAAAATTTTGAAAAAGTAAAAAAAAATAAATAAAAAGAAAAAAAACCAATGTAACACACAAACACGAAAAATAAAAAATAAAAAACCCCCCTTTTCCCCTTTACCAAAAAGCCAATCACCCCATAAAAAAATCAAAAATAATTAAAGTACCCCTTTTTGGGTATCGAAGCGTGCGTTTTAAAGACCGGCCTATTAATATTTTATGTTAATTTTTCCCGTTTCCCGGGGGAAAAGTCGTAAAAAAACCCCAAAAAAAAAAATTTACGAAATTTAAAATTTTTGTTCAAACCCGCAGCACATAAAATGGAAAAAAGTGATCAAAAACCCCCCCTTAAAAAGCCAAACATTGTAACCCCAAATTTAAAAAGTCAGTTCATCCCCAAAAAAAAGTTTCCCAACAAAAGCTTTTTTATACGGAAAAATTAAAAAAAATTATGGCTCTTAAAAGGAAAGCGATGCATAAAAAATTCTTTTAAAACACTAAAAACCTTTTTTTTTTTTTAAAAATGCTTTTAAATAAAAAAAAACTTTTTAAATTGGGTATCTTCATTTTTGGGATCGGACCCAAAAAGTAAAGCTAAACTTATTTCGGATAATGCAAGTGGCGTGTTTTTAAAAATTTAAAAAAAAAAAAACCCCTAATAGGTTTTCAGTTTGTTTCTTCACTTGCCCTTTCCCAAAAAAATGGGGTTTTAAAAAAGGGTCAAAAAATCTTGTCCCCCCAAAAAAGATCCAAAGTTTTAAAAGTCAACTCATCCTGCCCAAAAAAAAAACCCCGTATACAGCTCCATACACAGAAAAAAAAAAAAAAAGTTATGGCTCTTTAGGGCCCATTTGGGATTTCAAAAATGTGTTTTTTTGTTTGAATTAAAAAATGTTTTTATTGTTTAAAAACAGTTAAAAAAAAAAAAAAAATATACAAATTGGGTATTGTTAACCCTATCGACCCGCTATAAAAAAAACAAAATAAAAAAAACCCACCAGGATTTTTTTTTATTTTGTTAAACGCCCCATAAAAAAAACCCTTAAAAAAAAGTGAAAAAAAGTGTTTTTTGCACCCCATAATTTGGGACAAATAAAAAGCATCAAAATTACCCGCCCAAAAAACAAAGGCCCCACACAGCTTTTTGCACCCCAGCAAAAAAAAAAAAGTTATGACTGTCGAATAGGGAAAAAATAAAAAGCAATTTTTTTTTTGGGCCCATTTCTATTTTGTAAAAATAAAAAAAAATAAAAAACTATATAAAATTTATTTCCCATTGGGAATTTGTACCGACCCCCCTAGGGAAATTTTTCAAATCATTTACCTGCACGGCGAAAAAGCTGTAAAATTAAAACCCAAAAACAAAATTTGGTGGAAAATGGTTTTTCCCCCCCCCCTTTTTCATGGCCCCCAATGCTTAAAAAAAAGATTTGGAACACCCGTGCACCCCAAAATGCCCAAAAACCCTAAACAGTCCCTGGGGGTGTAAAATGGGGCGGGCCTTTTGGGGGTTTCACCCTTTTTTGGTACTTTGGGGGCTTTCCAAATGCGCATGGCCCCCCCAAAAATTTGGTTCCAAAAGCCAAATGGTTTCCCCCCTTGTACGCCCTGCCATGCCCCCCCAAAAAACAGTTTACACCCCCAAAAGTAGGGTATTTCCAAAAATTAGGGGGGGGGGAAATTGGGTTAACAAAGTTTTTTTTTTTTCCAAAAAGGAATTTTCCCTTTTAAAATTGAAAAATTTTAAAACTAAAATTGCGATTATTTGGGGAAAATTTTTTTTTTTTTTTTTTCACAGCCTAATGTTAAAAAAAAAATTTTTGAATTTACCTGTGGCGTCGAATTAAAAACCCCAATTTTCACCTGTAAAATATACCCCTTTAAAGGGGGGTAGGTTTTCCAAAAATTGGGGGCTTTTTTGGGGGGGTTTTTTAAAGTTTTAGCACCTTAAGGGCCCCCTCAAAAACCCGAAATGTGCCTAAAATAAAATTGATTTAAAAAAAAGACCCAGAGTTTCCCGTAGGTGCTCCTCCCTATTTTGGGGCTTATGGGTGAGCCAAATTAAAGCAATAGGGCCCCTTTTTGGGTTTTTTCTAAAAAAAGGCAGACCCGGGGGGAAATTTTAATTACCCTTTTTCCAAATTTAAACCTAAATAATTTTAACCGGGTTTTTCCAGTGAATTAAAAGGAAAATATTTGAAAATCCTTTTAAAAAATAGTGAAATTTTGGAAATTTCACCTTTCCCCTTTGGGGTTTAATTTCTTTTGAAATTTCCTAAAGGGGTTTAAAAAACTTCCTTTAAAAAATGTTGTAAATCCTTATGGGGGGTAGTTTCTTTGATGGGGTATTTTGGGGGTAAACTAACAAAACAGGCCCCTCAAAAACCACGTCAGAACCCGGATGGCCCCAAAAAAAATTTTATATTGCTAATTTTTTTTGAAAAAAGTGAGAAAATTAATACTAAATTTTCCTAAAACCCTCTAATGGGGGTTAAAAAAAAAAAAGGACATTTAAAAAATGATGCCCAACCTATAGGGACATAATTTGGGAGATGCTAGTTTAAATACTATTTTTGGTGAATAATTATTGTCTTGTACGCAGGAAAATTTTTAAACTTTCCCAAAAAACCGCTTTTTCACATTTTTCATGAAATTTTTTAAAATTTTTTACAAGAAAACAAAAGGGTTGTATGGATAAAATTTTTTTTATAAATTTTAAAACACAATTTTGTCTCGAGAAAAACCCAAACTCTGAATTTAAAATGGATAGGTAAAAAGTCAAAAGTTATTCTCACATAAAGTGACTCATGTCAGATTTCAAAAATAGGGCTGGGTCAGGAAGGCCAAAACTGGCTGGGTCCTTAAGGGGTTAAAAATAAAGCACTTAAATCCCTAACCACGCGTTTGTCGCCGAGACCGGCGCTACATAAGGAATTGCAATAGAGAGAATTGCCGGGAAATACAGTAATTTAAATTGTTTGAGCGCTTCTCATTGGTCGGCATAAACCAGCCAATCAGAATAGGAGCGACAGTGGCCCATTATATCCTATGGAGGAGAATTGACCAATCAGAATAGGACGGACAGGGACCCATTATAAGCTATGGAGAAAAATTGACCAATCATATTCAAAGGCGGGACAGTTCAAAATACAGTAAAAAGGCAGAAACAAGCTGATTGGTTGAAGCGGCGGGGGCTCGTCCAGCTTAGCCAATCAGAGCGCCAACCACCTTCTCATAGAGTTCTATGGGGAAAAGAAATTCCGACGAGGGTCCCGTGATTGGCTAAGTTAAAAGAGGCGCGGTTATTTGGACCAATGGGAGAGCGAGCAACGCTCCTATGGGTTTTCTAATGCAATCTGAAATAAAACTGTACATGGCCGAAATCAAATTATAAGACTACAGAAGTTGTCCGATGTGTATATAAAATGAATAATAATATGGGGGTAAAGAAAAAAAAAAATTAATTCAATAAAATCATGTTTATTTCTTTATTTTCACTATCCAAGGATCAATAGTATGGGTGCAACGAAAATAAAGAAATAAACATGATTTTATTGATGTAATATTTTTTTTCTTTCGCTCCTATTCTGATTGGTCAATACTCCTCCATAGGATATAATGGGTCTTTGTCGCTCCTATTCTGATTGGCTGGTTTATGGCGACCAATCAGAATAGCTTAAACAATTTGAATTCCTGTATTTCCCGGCAATTCTTTCTATTGCAATTCCTTATGTAGCGCCGGTCTCGGCGACAAACGCGTTGTTCGGGATTTAACAGATTTATTTTTAGAGAAGGTTTGGGCTCTTTATCTGATAATGATTTACACTTAATAAAAATTATTTTTTTATTCACACTCCATGCGGCACGGCGCTGAGCGCCGAGATTGCATTGCGCCGATCTCTCCATAGACTACAATGGGAGAATTGGCCGAGATAGCCAAGCCCCCACTAGCTCAACCAATCAGCTCTTTTCTGTATTTTTACTGTCTTTTGAACTGTCCCGCCTTTGATTTTGATTGGTCAAAACTTCTCCATAGCTTATAATGAGTCTTTGTCGCTCCTATTCTGATTGGTCAATTCTCCTCCATAGCTTATAATGGGTCTTTGTCGCTCCTAATCTGATTGGTCAATTCTCCTCCATAGCTTATAATGGGTGTAACGGGTATGGTGGATTCGCTGGACCACCGCTAGCGTTGGTGTAAGCCACGCCAGGGAACGGAGTCTAAGTAGCCCCCGGTTTTCACCAGAGCCGCCACAAAGCGGGATGGACTTGCTGCGGCGTGAGGCTACCAGGTCGTTACCCCTGACGTGACTTGCTAGCGATGGCGGCCTGGGTAGTGCGTGGTACAGAAACGTAATCCGGAGGCGTAGTCGGGGACAGGCAGAAGGTCAGGGCAGGTGGCAGAGGTTCGTGGTCAGAGACAGGCAGACGGTCAGGGCAGGCGGCAAACAGGCAAGGTCAGGAAACGTAGCGGAATGGACTGGTACACGGATAATCAGACAGGACTAGCGAACTCTCAGACTTGCTAAACGCACACCAATGAACCGGCAAAGTGTGTTGGGGGCGTGTTCCTTAAATAGGACCAGCGCCCAGCAATAACCAATTACTGGGGCGCTGGTCCTTTAAATCCAGACCAGCCGTCGCGCGCACGCCTTAGGACACGGGCACGCACGCGGCGGCCGGAACAGACAGGGGCAGCGTTCACCGGAGCGTGGATGGTAAGTGCCGGTGCCCGGGGAGCAGGGGGGGGTGGTCGCGGGCACCAGCGGCACCCGAGCCGGAACCCCTGCGGGCAGGGGGAAGGCCGCGGGGCACAGCGGTGCCCGTGGCCCCCATGACAATGGGTCTTTGTCGCTCCTATTCTGATTGGCTGGTTTATGCCGACCAATGAGAATAGCTTACAGAATTTGAATTACTGTATTTCCCGGCAATTCTCTCTATTGCAATTCCCGATGTAGCGCCGGTCTCGGCGACAAACGCGTTGTTCGGGATTTAATTGATTTATGTTTATGGAATGTTTGAGCTCTTTTTAAGAGAATATTTTTTTCTTTTTTAAAAAAAAATGTTTTTTTTTTTTAACTCCATGGGCCCCACGGCGCTTTTGGGGTCGAGATTTTCAATTTCGCCAAACTCTCCATAGGGCTACAAAGGGAGAAGTAGCTCGCGCTCTGATTGGCGCGAAAAACCAGCCACCGCTTTGCTCAACCAAACAGCTCTTTTCAGCAAATTTTTCTGTAAAATTTTAACTGTCCCCCCTTTGGGTTTGATTTGGGTTTTAACTTCCCAAAGGGTATCAGGGTTTCCCCGTCGCTCCTATTAAAGAAAAATTGGGCCCCGGGTTTGCCAAACCCCCGGGTAGCCCCAGCCAATCAGCCTTTTTTTTCTGCATTTTTACTGTATTTTTGGAAATGTCCCCGCCTTTTATTCTTTATTGGGTTAATAGTTCTCCATAGGGTTTTTAATGGTTTTACTGTCAAATGCTTTTTTCTGATTGGCCGGTTTTTTGGGCGACCCCAAAGAGAAAAGCTTTCAGAATTTTAATGGGTGTATTTTTCCCGGGGAATTTCCAATTCCTAATTCTTGATTTTTGCGCCGTTCTAAAATTTTTGGGGAAAATGTTTTTTTTTTTTAAAAATTTTTTTTTTTTGAGGTTTAGCTCTTTTCTTTAAAAGTTTTTGCCTTTATAAAGGCGATTTTTTTTTTCCCTACTCCGGGGAAAAGGGCATCTTTAATGATTTTCCACGTTTCCAGGGCCCGTCTCCATCGGGAAAAAAAATGTGAGGGGGCCAGTAACCGCACAGCGCCCCATGTTTCCCCCACTGGCCCATGTCCCCGCACTGTTTCCCCACACACTGGTGAGGCCAAAGGGCAAATTTTTTTCCCCGCATTAAAAAGGAGCCCTCCTGGAAAGGCGAATCTTAGGGGGCAGCGCCCGCAATGCGCCCAATCCCCACTGGCCCCCCCCCCACTAAGCGAGGGCGGGGGAAATTTTTTTCCTGCATGTATGAGTGCATACCCCGGGCAGAATCATAGGCGCAGCGCCGCCCTGCGCCTAAGTCCGACTTTTCGCCCTCAAAACCTGGTGAGGCGCACGGATTTTTACATTTTAAAAGAAAGAGGCCCCCCGGCGCCGAATAAAACAGGCGCAGATTTGCTGGAAAACCGGGAAAGGGTTCCCCCCCAAGTGGCGGATTCATGCATTTTTTCGCCCATTTGAGTTACCCCCCAAAAGTGGGAAAATTTCAAGTATGTTCTAGTGGTGGTGGATATTTTTCCCCAGGATGGCCTGGCTTCCCCCGTTTTAAAATAAGACTGCCAGAAAACCGCCGTTTAAAAAACCTTTTACTGAATTGATATGCAAAATTTGGGATCCCCGAAGGGTTTTTGAATCTGGAAACCAAGGACCTTTCCTTTCTTGCAGGAAATTAAAAACCCGGGAAAAATTTGGGGACTATTTGGAGTTGGGCCCCGGCCTGCCCCCACTTCCTATCATCCCCAATCCCCGTGGAAAAGTTGGGAAAAAAAGAACGCCACCCCTGAAGCCCCACTGGTCTCAATCCTTTAGGAAAATATTAACTCGGGCCCACCCAAGATTAGGGGGGTTTTAAAACCCCCAGTATTGATTTCAGGGAAAAGTATCCTTGTAAAATATGGGTTAAAAAATATCCCGTGTTTAAAGAATTGAAAACTAATCCCTTCCTTTGTGTTTCCCCTTTTCCCGATCCAGAAATCTGCAAAACCTTTCAACCCCGGGGACTTTGTGTGGGGGCCCGAAACCCTGTCAGAGATTCTCTTTGGAGCCCCGTTTTGGGAAAGGACCAAAACCAAATATAAATCCTGCTGTCCCCCACCTCAGTGAAACTTGACCCCCGGGCCCCCTGGGGTAAGCTTCACACTGCAAGAAATGGGCTGTGACCAATAAGTCATTTTGGAACCTTTTCCCCTTTTCCCCTTTTAAACAGTTTGTCTAGGCTGGATTTGTGTGGAAATACAAAAAAGGGGCAACCAAGGGGGGGGCCCGATGAATTCCAAAAACTAGGGGATCAGGTCAAAAACAAAGGTTTTTAATAAATTTTGCCCCAAAATTAAAAAATCAACAAAAGTGTGGACTTTGGTTAAAAAATTTAACTATTAAAAAACAACCGAGGTTTGTTTAAATTTCACCCCCCAGATGCCTTAAAAAGGTATAAATTTTAAAAATTTTAAATGCCCCACCCTTTTGAATTTTTAGAAACAATTGAAGGGGGTGAATTTTAAACAAATTTCCCTAATGTCTGGAAGGGGAAATGCTCTGAGGGCACCTGGCGGGGCGTTGGGTTAAATCCAAACTTTACCATCAAAGGGGTCTGTGAAAAATACCAAACGGGGTTTCATTTTTTTACCGGGCCCCCTTGGGGGGCAAGCCCCCGAGTGGTTCAGGGGGTTAACACCCCTCCACCTGTTCACCCTTCTTTTCTAAGTAGAGTGACCTTTTTAAAACCCCTTATTGGGGTCAGTTTAGAGAAAGCAATTTATTCAGCATTCACTGCTCTGGGGGTGGGGGGGGGGAGCCCTTAGAACAGTTTTGATGTTTTTTAAGGGGGGGGGTGTCAATTTTATAAAAAAAAGGAAAAAACTTTAATGTCTGTTTTCATATTACATTCTTTTAAGATCATCAGAATTTTTTTTTAAACTGCTTTTACGCTATACATCCTTATCGAAGTACCCCTATCCTACACGTTTACTTAAAAAGGATGCACTTTTGCTTCAGCAAGAATTTAATAAAGAACAAAGAAATTCCCTTCGGAATGTCCCTTAAATTTATGCTTAAACCTTATGTAAAACGGGAGACTTGAGGTTTCGCAACCCCAAATTAGCCAATGATAAAATGTCAAGTGATCTTAAAAGTGAAGATATCAAACGTTACTTTCTATTTTTAAAACAGTTTATGTCCCAAAGGAAGGTGTGTGTTCTCTGAAACTCCGGCTGTCGACAGCTGTAAAAAATAATATAATTTGGGGGGAAAAAAAATGGGCAAAAGGGTGGAACAAAAGATAAATTTTCCCCACCTGATTTATCTCTCGACACCATTTCCCGCCTTGGGGACATAATCTGCTATGGGCATATAACTGCCTATACCCGCCTAGGGGCCCCTTACTTGCCCATTTTCCTGCCCCATGGGACACATACCCGCCTTAACCCGCCTATGGGGAAATTTTTCCCGCCTAGGGCCATTATCTGCCTAAACCTGCCCAAGGGGGCATTATTTGCCTATGGGGGACCTATACCCGATTTTAAACCCCGCCAATGGGGACAATACCTGCATATGGGGGGCCCAAAACATGTCATAACCTGCCTTTGGGGGCATAACCTGCCTATGGGGCCAATACCTGTATAACCTGCCAATGGGGACATATACCTGCCTATGGGGACCTATACCTGACTATGACCTGCCAATGGGGACATATATTTGCCTAGAACCTGCCTATGGGGCAAAATTTCATAGGGGCCAAATTTTCAGTCTATAACCTCCTATGGGGGCATATACCGCCCCATGGGGGCATTAAAGCCCAAAAACCTGCAAATGGGGGACATTAAACTGCCCATACTGACTATGGGGGACATTAAAAAATGCTATACCTGCCTAGGTAATTTTATTGGTATCCCCTTTTTAATTTTTTTAAATTTACAGTAGCTGGCATTTTCCCCTGGGTTAAAACTCGAGTCAATACGTTTTTCCAGTTTATTGGGCAAAAAATTGGGTGCTGGTATACCAGGTCGGCTTATACTTGAGTTAACGGTATCTTGGGCATAAAAGGGT
>JAODAL010043716.1:0-33585 GCA_025379985.1 Phyllomedusa bahiana
GGACGGGTGCTCTGGGTTTTTACAGGGTTTTGAACCCTTTGTTTTTATAATTATTTTTTTATCCCGGTCCCCCTATTTTTCTTAGGGAAATTTTTTATCCCCCCATTTTCCTTTTAAAAATTTTAAATTTCTTAAGATATTGTGCACATTCATTTAAGAACCCGGGCAAAAATTGGGGGAGGGCTTTTACCTTACAATAAAGTTTTTTTTGTTTACTTATCCCCCCCTACCTTTTGTATTCTTTAATTTTTATTTCTTCCCCCTTACTTAAAATTTTTTGGGTTTTGATATATTCCTTTTTAAAAGGGGTTTTTTTTTACTAATTGTTTTAAATAAATTTTTGGTCTGTGTTTAAGTATACAGTAAAATTTTATTTTGGCTTTTTTTTTGAGGCCCCTTTAAAAATATATCCTTTTTCTTGGGTTTTTTTAAAGTATATCTAATTTAAAAGGTTTTTTATTTTAAAAGGGGAAAATTTTTTTGGTTTTTTTTGTGAGACGGTTTTAAAGATTAGATATTCCCCTCCTATTTTAAATTTTCTGTGCGCAGTTATTTATTTGGGTTTTTTCCCAAAAAAAACCCTGGTTGCCCCAAAATTTACTTTTTTCAATCCCCGCAAATTGTGTGAATTTGAAGTTGGAAGGGCCGGGTGGGTTTTTTCATCCTTTTGGGCCCTTTTCCCCCCACAAGGGAAAATTTTTTAATTTTAAAATTTTAGATGTCCAAAATCAACTTGCAATGAAATGAGGGGCAAGAATAAAAAAGTAAAAAGGGGTAATTTTCACCTTTAACGCTGTAACAAATCAGCGTTTTTTGAAAGAAAAAAAATAAATCATTATACATGAGTTTTCTTTTTTAGGGGGGGAAAAAACATATTCCCCAAATTTTGCCATCGGAGAAAAAATTTTTTTATTTTTATTGGGAAAACCACCATGATTCAGTTTTCCCTTTTAAAAGTCTTTAATTTTTTTCAAACCAAATTCTTTTCGGGGGGTTTTTTTAATCTGTTTCCACAAAGTGAAGGGCTCCCAAAAGAGAGAATATTTGGGGATACAGAAAATTTTTCCCGTGGTGCTGGAAGCCAAATTTTTTTGCAAAATTTTGTTTGATTTTTTTGTGAGGGAAAACCCGTTTTAAACCCCTTGGGTTTGTTTGCCCCATTTTAAAACACCCCCAACAAAGGCATTTTCAATATGTAAAACATGTGTCTAAAATCAAATAAAAACATTTATTTACCTGAATAGGGATGCTGAATTTTGTCCCCATGTATCACGCTAGAGCAAAAGAACAATGAAGGCATGGGAAAGTGCCCTTGTTTTGGCTTGTTAAAAAACGTTGTAAGGAGCTAGGTTTAAGAAGACCTATTTCAACCCTTACTAACGTATCTCTCAGATTGTTTGGTCTTTTTGAACATATTAGAACCAGAGATTGAAACTCACTAATCCCAGGGTATGATTGTTATAATAAACACCATCTCTTTCTTGTAATAATTTGATGTATTTTAGGCATTATGGGATGATATGTTTTAATAAACTGTATACGCTTGATTACCTGTCGGGGAAAATGGCAGGTAATCATAGCTCTCAATAAGAGCTATGAATTACCGTAGTTGCAGGGCATAATTTGGCGTATTGCAGCACAATTAGGCATCAAGTTATGTCACAAAAAGATTCCATGTGAACATACCCTTAATCTATTCCAATCACACACAATTGTAAACACTTTCTATATCCAAATTGAATTTGCACCTGAAATTTTCAAATGACCAAAGTATGACAATACTATTTTATTTCTTTTTATATGCCTCTTTAACAACAAAGCTTTACCTATGCTTTTTGGATTATTTTTTTCCCAAAAAACTTACTGTGCTCATTTAACCCATTCTTGCACAGAAGTGTTATATTACAATCACAGCAAAAGTGTTTTACCATAAGGAACATGTTGTTTCACATTTTTGGGGCAAAAAGAAAAGGAACGAGAGATAAAAATGGTGAATGAAAGAGGAATAGAGATCATTTGTGCAAATTAGTAGCTATAGTAAATTATAGAATACAGACACAAAGCAGATATGGGTCCTATGACACCCAAATTAATCCAACACAGTCCAAACACATATAAATCTATCAGGTCTTTATCCATGGGTATTAACACAACAAATTGGTCATTTGATGCATTTATTGATTCATGTATTAAATTTTGTCCCATCACCTAAAGAGAAGGGGTAAGTACAAGGTAGGGGAAAAGAAAGATAAATCACAGAGACAGTCATGCAAGGAAAGCAAAAGTGAAATTAAGAATGGACAGAAAACAACAAAAAATACATTAAAAAGGTGCTGGACTGGTGTATGGCGAAAGAGAGTCTCTGCCCAAACAGTTACAATTTAGTAAGGTTTTATGATTCCAGCATTGTCTTAGTCAGGAGCAAGAACAAGCATAAGCCAAAACAAATCTTAATTAAAAAGATTTGTGTTAATAAAGATGATTAAAACTATATTAAACTAAAAACATGATATAGGCGGAAGAAACACCGCCAAAAAGAGAGGAAGGTAGACAATAAGAAAAATAGATAAGCAAATTTATAAAGAATGGACCCTGGAATGTATAAAATACAAGATGTCATTAATTAGTACAAGACTATGCTCCGCAAGTACATATATACCTGAATCTAATCCTAAAAAAAATTATATAATAATTTATTTTAAAGGGATTTTACCACCATGGACTTTGATGGCATTTCACTAGAATATGCTATCAAAGCATTGGGAATGGGCCCCCGAAAGTTACAGAGCAGAATGGAGAGCCGTTCACGCTTACATACAGCTCTCCATTCTGTTCAATTGGATTTCAGAGCAGAGCTGAACACATGCACAACTGGGTCTTCAGTCTACTATGTAACCTTTTGGGGCCCAGTACCACTCAGCCCTTGATGGTGTAATGTGCAGAGGTCAGAGCCGTTACACTTGCGGGGTTGGGCATCCCTCTACCAGCATGAAATGTTTTCACACAGCTTTGGCTACCATTGTCGCTGTTTGATCCCTCATAGGGACAGCCACCACAAACTTCGTGAAATGATCTATCATCACAAGGAGATACTTGTAACCTCGCAAGGACTCCTCAACTTGTAGATAGTCTATCATGAGTAACTATAATGGGTAGAAAGAATGTATGGTACCCACCATTGCCTGTTGATCAGTTGCCCAGGAGAGACCTCAGTTTCTGCAATGGTTGCACACATGGTTGCCTGCGCTCACTGCCCGCCTGTCCAGCTGGACACTCCATTGCGTACTCCTGGACACGAGAGGAGACGCTCCACTATGCGGCTGCATAAGTGACTTTTTTCCATATATATGGACTGTCGGATCACCGAGTGCTCTACTACTAAGCGCAAGTAACTTTGCCTGTTCTTATCATAAGCCGTGGTGCTACTGTTTTGATATAATAAATTGCATTTGGTTAATAAGTTGCCACTCAGTGTATACATATGGTTTTCAATGGAGGGAGTTGCAGATCTCCTTACTGAGTGACGGGTGTAACCGACAATAACAATATAGCTACCAGTTTATACCGTTGCACACATCTCGCACCATCTTCTGTATGCGGAGGTGATAATATTCTAGTTGTAACCAGACAAATGTCTTCACTGGTCCAAAATGCCCTTTTCACTCATGGACCTCTTGAACTATGCTTCTCATGTTATCTGCTGGGATCATCACTTGCCACGTTGACCCCAAATCTGTAGGGAGTCTTACCCTACAGTACAGTATGCTGTTCTTGATCGCCAGTTGCTTTTTATGACATCAGAGCTTATTTTACTCTACTGACAGTGTATTACGTTCGCCAGTATTTGGGGCCCACCCTCCTTGCAGCCACCCCAGTACCTCCCGAATCTGTGCACCTCTCTTCAATCCCAAGCTGCTCCTCCAGACCATCTTCTCTGTTCAGATCCATTCTCTTGAATAGCTGACATCCTCATGTCAGAATCGAGGGACCTGAATGCAGGGATCTTGGTCTCTTCTCTATCTTCATTTCCAGTTTCACTGGGCCGCTCTACCAGATACCTGGATTTTCATTGTCGAGGGCTCCCAATTTGGCTGTCTCCAGGTGAACTAAAGGGTCAGTGACCAGTGTGACCTCAGCTCCTATCAGCAAACTTTTCTGTTATGGCCCATACTACTGCCATGAGTTTCATCTTGAAAGAACTATAGTTCTCTGGATTCTTTTTGCTCTCCTTTAGGGTGCGGCTGGCATAAACTCTTACCCTTTCTCGACCTTCATGTATCTGAGTCAATGCAGCTCCCAGCCCCTTCAAACTTCCGTTAGTCTGTAGTAAAAAGGGGAGGTTATAGTCTGCATGTGCCAGAATTATTGCGCTAGTCAACCTCTGATTCAACTCCCAAAGAGCCCGTTCTGCTTCTTCACTCCATGGGAGCACTTGTTTCTTAGCTTACTCCAGTGGTGTTCCTTGGAGTAGCGCTAACTTGACAAAGTATTTCATGAAGTATCTGTAATATACTTTTAAGCCTAGAAAAGTCCCTAGATCATTAACCATTCAGGAAGCAGGCCACTGTTGGACAGCTTTTATTTTGGAGTCAACAGGTTTCCCACCTTCACTGGAGATAACATGGCCCAGAAATTCAATGCTTTCCCAGAACAGATGACACTTGTTTCAGAACATGTGCCTCCAGGAACCCCAGGATCTACTCTAGCTACTCCAAATGTTATGTCACCATGGCCGAGTATATAATGATGTCATCAAGGTAAACAAGGAGACATTCTTGATTTAAAACCCCAAGGCACAAATCCATGAGGCTTTTAAAGGTGGCAGGGGCGTTATTCAGTCCAAAGGTCATCCTGAGAAATCCAAGAAGTCCCACAGGAGTCATGAAAGCTGTCTTGTCCTGGTCCTTTTGTGCAATAGGCACCTACCAATACTCACTTGTCAAGTTAAGCGTGGAGAAAAAACTGTGCACATCCCAGGGTATCCAGCGACTCTTCTATGCAAAGAGTATGCATCTCCCATGGTGCAGGCATTCAGCCATGGTGGTCCACACAGAACTGGAGAGTCACATCCTTTTTCTTAATCAACACGATCAGGAAAGCCCAGGAGCTTTGACTGAGCTGTTTTATTGAGTTCTCCAGCATCTGTTTCAGCATGGCTTTTACTGTTACAGAGTGGAAGGTATAGGTCTATACCATTGGCAAATAGGAGGGTTATGACCTGTTGGGATTATGTGTTCTAGTGTCAACATCACCCCAAAGTCAGTTTTGTGACAGGAGAAGGCATCAACATGTGACCCCAGGACCTCATGGAGTTGAATCTTTTCATGCACAGTCAGATGAGTCTCCTTCTGACACATCTCTCACATAAACCCATCAGCAACACAGCATCCCCTTCAGCTCTCACCTGGTAAAGCATAACCGGGTCTGTATCCTTTTGGGGCTCAGTTAGTACCCATGTGTGCATATCGGATAGCTGTACTTCCAGAGCAAGATATACATCCGCCAAGCACTCCCTTGGGTGTAAAATTATTTTTATGGATTAATGTTTATTGTGCACACTATAACACACCCTTCTTGTACTTTTCAGAGAATGCATCCGACTGCCACTCCCTCCTTTTTTAAAGTTTTTAGGTTCTCCACCATCACGGGGGAACCCCCTTTTTAGTCCATGACTCGTTTCCCAACCCGAGTAGAATTAGTGGTTTTATATCAAATTGTTTTCTTGGGAATTTGGGGTTTTTAAGGGGGCCCAAATTTCACATTCCCCCGTGGGCTGCTTACATTTTTTGAAGGGTTTTGGTTTTTTCCCGACATGTCCCTAATTTTTGCTGCAAGTTGGGGTTAAAACCCAAACGGAACCCCTTTTTCCAGTAAAATAGATACCCACTCCAACATCATTAGCACATCTACCACCCCTTTCATTCCCAGTGTCTGACCTCACACTCCTATGTCAGCCTGCATTACTCCCAAGTTTTGCACTTTGGTTAAAAAATTTTTTAGCAGATTCCAAAAACTTATTCAGGTTTAAAAAAATCTTCGGTTGGGGGTTTGTGTGGAAAAAAGGGAAATTACCCCGAGACCCCATGTCAACCAGTCCGTCCAGATCCACCCCATTAAACCCTTTACTTTTTTCCGGGGGGGCCCTTCCTCCAAACCAGGTCCCCTTTTCCCCTAGTTTTTTTTGTTTGCCTGCCCTATTTTTCAAATATGTATTATCTTAATTTAATTATTTCAAATAAAAATTTTAAAAAGTATTAAATATATTTTTTAGAATTATATTCACAAATTGATTTGATGTCTTGTATATATTATATTTTGGCATTAAATTAATTTTTTAAATTTGGGTTTAAACTACTTTTCCCAGGGCATTTTGCATTCCCACGTTTCTGATATTTATTGATAAAAATATTTTTTTTCAATAAAAATTTTTTTATTTGGGTGATTTTTTGTTCTTTTTTTAAAGGGTTTCTATAAACGGGTTGATTTATGGAAACCCGCACTCCCTCACTTTAAATTTCAGTGGGGAAAAAAAAATATTTAGTTTAAACCACCAATTTTTGCAAGTTTTTCCCACTTAAAGGGGAACCCAAAGGGGCCCGTAAATTTACAAACAAGGGAATCTCCCCACGAGAGACCAAAAAGGAAAAAAAACAAATCCAGAAAAACACATTGTCTGAAATTTTGGAAAAAAAAATTTTGTGCCCAAACCCTTGGGGAAAAACTTACAGAAAAAAAAATTTTACCCCCTGTTTATTTTCCCAAAAAAGGGTATATAACAAAGTAATTTAGATGAATTTTGTTTTTTGACCAAATACTTATTTTCCCCCATTTTAAATTTTCCCAAAAAAAATTTCTTTTTCCCCCAAACAGGGCAATGGGAAATTTTTTTGGATTTGTTTTCTCTTTTTTTTTCTCATAATTGAGTCCCATTATGATGTCAATTACCGGCCTCTCTCATTTTTTTAAGGGGGAAAAATTGCCAAAAATTGGTGGGTGAATAAAAAATTTTTTTTTCCCATTGTTTGCTTATTTGGGCCCCCCAAAAAATTTGTTGTTTTAAAATTTTTAAGAAACAAAAGGGTTTAGAACCCCAGTCCCGCAGATTGAATCAGGTATGAGAAAATGAACCCAATTTGATAGAAAAAGGAGCATGGTTAGGAATTTTGCCTAAGCAAAAGCGGGGCACAAAACTCAACCAAAAAAGAGGTTGAAAAAAATTTCGAACTCCGCAAGCCCCAAACTATAACCCCTTTTTTTTACGATTTTTTATCGACAAAAATTTGGAAAAAACGGGGAAGGTTTTTATGGTGACCCAAAATTTTTCCCGAACATTCGATTTTTTTTAAAGGTTTAAAAAACTGTGCAACAACTATTAAAAATCGCGCCTTTTTCCGCTTCCGTTTAAATTTTTGGGGGGCCCGGGGAAAACAGAAAACAGAAAAAGCCCCCCGGGGGGGAAGTGTGTGCCCACGTTTAAGAATGGGAGGTTTTATTGGGTTTCTGGGGGCTGGAAAAAAACACCCTGAAACCCCGTTTTTTCATAAACAGCGTTTTCCCCTTTTTCAGCCCCATGTCTTCTCAGCCCTCTCATAGGGATTTGGACCTGAGTTTGCCTGTGGCCAAAAAAAACTCAGCGAAATTTTGTCTTTTTCTTCCCCAAAGAAACCTTACTATTTGCCCGTGATCCTTCCAATTTAGTTTGATTAAAAGATTTTGAAGATTTTTTTTGTTAAATTAGTTGAGAATTTTTTAAAACAGCAAAATACGGGTTTTAAATTCAAGGCGGTGGGAGCGGGGGGGGGGGGCCCCCCGGCCGAAACACAGACAAGCTCTATCTATAAAGGAAAACTGGGTAAAAAATTTTACCCCAAAACTTAAATGTAGACATTTTAGTGGAATATTTTTTAGTTA
Source organism: Phyllomedusa bahiana (assembly GCA_025379985.1). Classification (NCBI taxonomy): domain Eukaryota; kingdom Metazoa; phylum Chordata; class Amphibia; order Anura; family Hylidae; genus Phyllomedusa; species Phyllomedusa bahiana. The sequence continues at coordinate 7,912 of JAODAL010043716.1, forward strand.
TTTTAACCCGGGTTTTTCTATTGAAATTTTTTCCTGGGGTATTTTGGGGAGCCTGAAAATTAAATTGGATTTCACATCATTTCTAGTAATTTCAGGGGCCCCTTTTTTTTAGCTTTCCAAAAAACCCCCACCTTTTTTTTATCAGTTTTACATTTCAAAATAGGGGGGTTTTATTTTTTCCAATTTTACCCCCTTTCACCTGGTTTACTGTTGATAATTTTCCATTTCCCGTTAAATTTTTCAACCAAGCAATCTTTTAGTTTAGCAATAGGGTTTTTTGTTGGGGGCCAAAAATTTAAAACCGTGTTTTCGTACGGAAAAACATCCCCAGTTACGGGTTTTTTGACTTTTTCAACCCCCCGCATTGTTCATTTTACGCAGCATTTTACGTAAATCTTTTTTAAAAAAGCAATTTTTAATTTTCAAACCCCGGTGAATTAAAAGGGGAAAAAAAAAATCGTTTATTATACCAAAACATAACAGTTACGTGTTTTTTACTTTTGCGCACCCAGCATTGTTTTTATTGACGCAGCATCTACGTAAAAACTTAAAACCAATTCTATATTCACCACAGGGGGAATTTAAAGGTGCAAAAAATATCGTTTATTAATTAAACCCAAAAAATTTAAAAGTTACGTGTTTTTTTACTTTTTTCGCACCCAAGGGAATTTTTCATTTTACCCCAGCATCTACGTAAATCTTTAAAAAAAGCAATTCTTTTTCACCCCCAGTTGAATTTTAAAGGTGCAAAAAATAACCGTTTTTATATCAAAAAAATAACAAATTACGTGTTTTTTGACTTTTTCACAACCCCCATTGTTCATTTTACGCAGCACTTTCGTAATCTTAAAACAGCAAAATTTTTATATTCCCCCACAGGGGAGGGTTGGGAAAAGGGGCAAAAAATTTTTCCGTTTATTTTGATCCAAAAAAATAACCCTTTTCGGTTTTTTTTACTTTTTCACACCCCGCATTGTTTAAATTGGGCGCAGGGATTACGTAAATCTTAAAACAGCAATTCTATATTTACCAAAGGTTTAATTGAAAAAGGGTTTCAAAAAAATTTCCGTTTATTATACCCAAAAAAAATAACAGGTTTTCGTTGTTTTTTGAAATTTTTTGCACCCAAACATTGTTATTGGGGCGCAGCCCTCTACGTAAATTTTAAAACAGCAAATTTTAAAATTTTACCAAAGGTGAATTGGGAAAGGGGCAAAAAATACCCCTTTATTATTTCCAAAAAAAATTAAAATTACGTGTTTTTTTTTTACTTTTGGCCCCCCCAGCAAAGTTTTATTGACGCAAACAAACTCGTAAATCTTAAAAAAAGCAAAATTTTATATTTCCCCAACAGGGGAAAATTTAAGGGCAAAAAATTTCAGTTTTTTTACCAAAAAAATAACGTTACGTGTTTTTGAAATTTTGCGCACCCAGCTTTTTTTTTTGGGCGCAGCATCTACGGAAATCTTAAAACAGCAATTCTTTTTTATCACCACAGGTGAATTGAAAGGTTTCAAAAAAAATCGTTTTTTTTTATTTCCAAAAAAATAACCCGTTACTGGTTTTTTTTTAATTTTGCACCCCCAGCATTTTTTCATTGACGCAGCATCTACGTAAATTTTTTAAAAAAGCAAAATTTTATTTTTTCCCCACAGGTGAATTGAAAGGGGCAAAAAAAAAAACCCTTTTTTTTTTTTACCAAAAAAAATAACCCGATACGTGTTTTTTTTGGGCTTTTTGCCCATCCAGAATTTTTTGATAGAAAAAAAAAACCCCTTTCAAATTAAAAATTTTAAATCCCGCAATTTTTGTTTTATTAGAGGGATTTGAGAAAAAAAGCTTTGATTTTCCCTAATTTTTAATTTAAAAACTTTCCAAAAAAATTTTTCCAAACCTTCTCAAATTTTTTTTTTTTTCTGAAAGAAGCGAAATGCAGGTGGTAAACGAGCAAAAAGGGGGGGAGCCCCCATTTGGGGGTAGAGGTTTAAAAAGGGGGGAAGGTGCTTCTTTCCCGTGCTGGCGACAACAAACCCTGCCCCGGGATCGTTTAGTTTCAGGGGCCGTCATGGGCCTGTCATCGCTGGGGGGGGGGTTTTTTTAGGGCCCCGTAATCTAAGTAAAGAACCCTCGTCGCCAATCTGTCCTTCCCGTGGTTAATGCAAACCTGATCTAGCAGTACTTTAAACCCCCCCCTTTTGTCCCCGCAGTTTACGGCCAAAATTTTCGGGATAGCTTTATCAAACAAACTGTCCAACAAAGGGAAACAGCCCCAAAAGTCAACCTTGTGTACCCCCCACGTGGATTTTAAACCCCTTGTTGCGGGGGCCTCTTTGATTACAAAATGCGGTTGGGGCAGAAGGCATGTTTAAAAGATCAAAAGGGGTGAAATTTGTCTGCCTGACCCCCCGTTACTTTTTGGGCCCTCAGAGGAGGTGAAGGGAAAACCGGGGCAATCGGCAAAAATCCCGGGCGGTCGGCAAGCCTTGGAATTTCCCCTTGCTTTTACCCCCAGGGGGGGGATGCAAAAAAAGTTCAGGACAAACCCAAATCACCGTGTTGGGTTTTGATGATGATATACCCACATTGCGGATCCATCCTTTGGGCCCTTTTTCCCCCAGAAAAAGACTTGCGAGCGCTTTATCATGGACGAGGAGGAAGACGTTGGGGTAGGTCAATCGGGGGCCCGCCCCCAAAAGGGAGAGGGCGGGCCCCGAAGGGGCTGATAAAGATTCCACCAAACCACGGTCAGCGCAAACCCCCCTCCCCCCCTTATCGCCGTTTAAAAAGGTCCAGGACCTTCAAACCTTGGGCCTTCTTGAGCAAGCCCCTGATTCACCCACGATGTCATTCCGCCCTTTTCCGTAAAAACCCTAAAAGGGGGAAAAAAAGAAAATTAAGTGGTTAACCACCCCCCAAAATGTCTAGTCACATGCAGCGAATGCATGAGTTTAAATGGAGGGAACACTTTTGGGAAAAAAAACCCGGGCCGACGCCCCGGGGGGTCCAACCCTTGTCACCCCCTGTCTCCCCCTTTCCCCCTCCTCCTCCGCCACCACCAAGCGTTCCTCAGCGTGCCCCTGTCCCCTCAGAGTCATGGAAACCCGGATCGGGCCCCCGCTTCAGCCTCCCCGTCGCCCCGGAGACCACCCGCACCCCCAGAGACCCATCCTTTCCCCTTCTCCTTCCGCCAGTTTGACGACCTGCCACGCCGAAAAAGCGGCCAGTCCCACACCCCCACCTTCTGTCCCCGGTTTTTGGGACCAGAAAAAAACATTTTAAACCCAAACCATCCCAAACCCAAAAAGCCTGAATGGGGGGCTTTGCCAGGCTTTGGGGCCTTTGGGAAAATTTTTCCCTTTTTCCATTTTGGGGGAAACAAAATGGGTTCCGCCACGTCAGGGCCCTTTCCGCCTCCCTCCCAAAAAACCAATGCCGGGGCAGGAAATTTCTTTGCCCAGAAAAGCCGTCCCTGCCCTGGCCAGCCACGTTTTAAACAAAAATTTAAAGCGCGTTGCCCCGCATTTTTTTTCCCCGGAAAAGTCCATCTCACCCCCGACACAGGGACAAGTAAGCTTCCCAAGGGCCCGGGCTTTCTCGTAACAGCTCACTGGGTGGGGCTGGGTGGATGTCCCCTGGGGGTGACGGTGGCTCTCAGGCTCGGCGAAACCTCTTAAAAAACCGCAGGGATGGGGGCAGGGCCCTTTTTCCCCCCAAGGTCCTCTGGGGGAATCACTTGCCCAAGCCCACAGGCCGTGTTAAAATTTAATCTCCCTTTGGGAAAACCGTCCACACACAGGTCGGAGCGTGGAGGGGCTCTAACAACGAGACCGAGCGTTTGGCGGGTGACAAAAACCCTTGTCCCAGGCAAGGTGGTGTGCGATAACGGCGAAATCTGTTTTGGCCCCCCTTAAATGGGTTAGGCTGGGAGCACATCCCTTCCCCTGGCACATTCATGAACCTTGTCCCCCAAAAAATTTCTAAAGAGCTACCCGGGCCCTTGGACTGCCGCGAAGAATGCCCGAGGCCCTGATTTTCGCACTTCCCCGTTCGCCCCCTTTGCTTCGTCCACCCCTGGCGCGTTGAAAGCGTCACTCGGCCACCCCTTAAACCCGGGCTCATTGTTGACATGGCAACCCCCCCTGGTTTTTCCCACCCTCCACATGCCCCAGCATTGTGGCGCAGCGAAATGCCATTACGCAGTACAAGTGAAAACCAGGGCCCCTGAAAACCCCCGGTACGGCCCCCTCGGGGTTTGAACTCCCGAGAGTGGGGGCCCAGGTGAAAGAGCCCCTGAAACCCACCCTTGCCATTTTTAAGAACCCCAAAAATTTTGGTCAGTGCAGACAATGCCCTTGCCCAGCATAAACATTGTGGGATCTTATTTCTGGAACGATATTTTTGGACACTTTAAAAACAACAGGTCCCCAGCGCCCGGAGGGGAGAGGGACACGTTTGCGGACACGGAGCCTTTCTCCTCCGAAAAAACCCACAAGGCCCGACAGTTTTTCAAAAATTTTAAAGGGTCTTCTTTGGCAGTGGTTGGGGGGCCCCAGAGCTAGTCAAAGGTGGCGCACCCAGCTCCAGGGTGCAAAATCTCAGGCAAGTCAGGGCTTGTTTGAACGGGGCCCGGGAGGCACGGGGGAAAAGGGGGAAAGGAAAAGGAAATTCCTGGAAAACCGATTTTACCGACGTCCCCCCTTTTGGAAAGGGGTTTGGGCGCAATTTTGGGAGGCGGAGGGGGAAGTTTGAGGAGATCTTTTGCTAGTGCCCCTCAAACCCAGAGGCTTGGAAAATAAAGGGCCTCCATCCCCACATGAGTCCCCTTGGGAATGCTCCATTTTCCCCAACATGACCCCTCGCTTTAAGGCCAAAAAAATGAACAACATTTACGGGTGGGCCCACCCACCGGAAATCCCCTTACAAAAAAAAATCAGAATTTTTCCCTTCACCCCCCCAAAATGAGAGTAAAATGCGGGAAAAGGAGCCCTTTTGCTGATGACAATTTGGGAAAACCTGTTGCGTCTGCTTCACTTTTCCCCCCAAAAGGCCCAACGGTGGAACAACATCAGCGACGTGACAGCAGTAGAGGGGCCAAGTAGGCGTAGGGGAAAAGCAGCAGGCAAGGTGGCAGAAGCCTAATGGGTGACCTCGGGGGCAATCTTTTTTTTTCCCCCCTCACCAACGCATGCAATGCAGGGCACCCCCTCCAACAAAACAGAGATCATTTTTAAAAACAGGGTTTGAAACGACAAACTGCGCCCTCAACACCGTGTTTTTTGAAATGTTTTTCCGGGACCCAATAAAACTTCGGGGTTACCCCAAAAGGGGACGAATGGCCCGAGCTGGCTTAAACCCATAGAGGTGTTGCCCCTGCCCACAGCCAGCTTCATATTTTAGGGGACCTTCACACACCCTGGGGAGTCATTACAAAAAACGCTTTTGGGCTTCCACAGTAATGGGGGAAATCTTTTTAAACTTAAAACAAAAATGAATCAGGCGGGATCTCTGAAAAGTTTCCCCCCAAATTTCCCGAGGTCACCGTTTATTTGCCAGCCCAAATTTCACTTTCCTTTTAAAACAAAAAAGGGCCCTCTTGAAAACTTTTTTTTAAAAGATCTTTTCCCTTACTCAATTTTTTTTCTTTTTTCCCCAAAAATTTTCTTTGCTGGTTTTTCTGTGAGGAACTGGGAAAAAACAGCAAGGTTTCATGAAAAACACCGAAATTTCCCTTTACTCACTTTTTCTTTTAAAAGTTTCGCATTGTCAATAGTTTTTTAGGCAAGTTGCTGTGAGATACACTATAATTATGGGCCTTTGGGAAAAGAAATGTGGCTTTTTAAGTGGCATTTCTCCCTCACAATTTTTTTAAAAGTCTGGGGAAGTCATATTTATAATTTTTTTGGGTTTATGTAGCCCGTGGGGAAAACCCGCAATAATCATGGGCCTTTTTAACAAAATGTTTGGGTTTTTAAATGGCCCTTTCTCCCTCACAAATTTTTTAAAAGTGGCTGAGAATCATTTTTTTTAAAAAAATTTTTTGGGGCATGCTGCTTTGAAATGCAGCAATACTACAGGGCCTATTATAAAAAAAAAATTTTTTTCTAACAGACATTTGTTCTTCACAATTGACCAAAAATGGGCCCAAGGGGCAAACTTTGAATTTTTGGGGGCATTTTTGGTTTTAAATGCCCGCAATACTACAGGGCCTAATTTTAAAAAATTTTTTTTTCTAATAGACATTTGTTCTTCCCCCAATTTTCCCAAAAGTGGCTCATTGGTCTTGGGTTTGAATTTTTGGGGGGATTTGCTGTGACATCACTATACTACAGGGGCCAATTTTAAAAAAAGGTTTCTAACAGACATTTTGTTTTTCACAATTATCAAGAGTGGCCAAGGGTGATTGGGGGCAAAATCAGAAACAAAGAATAGGTAGGACACTGTTAATTTAAAACATATTTTCAAAATGACTTGTTTTTTTCAAAAATCTTTAACATACTAAAACAATTTCCCCGTATTGAAAACAACCCATTTAACACAAGGGAAAAAAAAAGAAACAAAGACATGGTGGTAAAAACCCTCCTATTTTAAAAAATTTTGTTTTCTAGAATTAAAGTACAAAAAAAATTTCCCCTGTAAAAAAATACTGTTAAAAATAAATTTCCCCCTGAAATTTACAAGGGGGGGTACAGGAAAAACTTGACCAGATTTGGCATTCAAAAAGGACATGGAGTAAAGGACAAAGGGCAGAGAACAAAGTACAGAGACCATTTTCCCCAACACGTTTTAGTAAAAAGAGGGAAAAAAAATGCCAAAATAAAAAGGGCCCCCTGGGTGTAAAAAGGAGCGTTAACCCCCAAATTTCCAATGAAGCTCAATTGGTCCCACTCATACGGAGGGGCAAGCGCTACCCAGGGTATTTACGTGTAATTTTAGGAAGTCCGGAAATTCTCACACTTCCGCTTCCCCCTCTGCTTTTGCACGACAGTTTTTTATTGCGGGGTCATCATGGGGATTTTAAAACCCGCTTTTTTAATTTGATTTGACGGAACCCCCCAGCCTGGCTTTTCAAACCCCACCCACTGTAACTCCGGCCCTTGGGGCATGCCCGTGTCCCAGGGAAGGGATAGTCAATGTCCAGTGAAACTAAAATGGTTGGGTTTAAAGACCCCTTTTTTCGGCACTTTTTAAATTTTGGGGGTTCCCTGCCGGTTTGGGGGGGGACAAGCTGTTGGGCCCCCCACAATAATTTAATGTCCAGTGAAAACTAAAAAGGGGGGTTTTAAAGCTCCCTTTTTTCCGGGACTTTTTTTAAAGTGGGGGTCATGCCCGGTTTTTTTGGGTCATGCTGTGGCCCAGGAAAAGGGGTATTCAATGTCCCCGTTTTAAAAATAAGATGATGGTTCAAATCATACTGCCTTTTGTAAATTTTCATTTTTTGGGTTTTTGCAGGTTTTTAAGGGGGCAGGGTGTTTTTACAAGAAAAGGGATTTGAATTTGGGCTGGACTTTTTTTTTTGTACTTTTATAACCTAATTTTGTTTCCTAAATGTAGCATGTATCCAAAATTTTACTGTTGTGGAAGTTAATTTCAGCTTCTCCAGCCTTGTTTGGGTGTAATAATGAAGGTGTTGTTGCTCTCACCATAGACTTTAATGGTCATCGCTCATAAGCGACGCTCACTATCGAAAAACCTTATCGATAGCGGCCGACTATCGACTATCGATCGATCTCGATAGCCAATGCAATCGCTCAACACTACTCATAACTATGCATAGCAAAAGCTTTATTTTACATCTTCAGTAAAAATGTAAAGCGGTATAAATCCATGTAAACATAGGCAATGGCCGACATGTTTCGGACTACTGCAAGTGCTTACTCATATCTATGAGTAAGGGTTTACTGTAGTCAGGAATGCATCAGGAAGCATATGTCCACATGGATCTGTACCGTCAAATGTTTTTATTTACAATGTAGAATAAATCTGTTGCTTTTATCTACTTCTGGATTGGTGCTGGCTAAAAGTATTTTTCCTTTGATCACATTATTGCTATGATGTCAAGATCACTGAGTTCATGCACCAAACCGAGGTGAACTGATCCTTTTATCATTTTTGTTTTTTGCTGGTTTGATGTATTTTTTTGTTTTATTATTTAGAAGTATTTTAAGAGTAATGAATAGAAAACAAAGAACCACTTTAAAGTTTTTTGGGAACTCCTTTATAGTTTTTCTTCTGGCCCTATTGAATCAATGACACGGGCAGGAAACATTCTGGATCTTATTCAAATTGAAAATTTATTATGAAAATTTGAAACAAACAAGTCCATGACAAGGCTTCATCCTGTAAAGCTGTTTGAGAAAAGTGCATCTTGCTGTAGAATATTGTTTGTAATTAGTGAAGGCCATGCCTCAGAGAATTCAGTTGTCATAAAAGTTGGGGGGGGGAGGGGGGGGCCCCTGTTGATGATTCCAGCAATATTTTTTTTCAACATTGAGGGATTTAATATTTTTCTCTACTCGATTTGGAAAGACATATACAATTAATGAAAATAATTCACTTTTATTTGTTCTTCTGAAGTCAGAATGTTCAGCTACAAAAATTATTTTTTTGATGTCTGTGATATCTGCATTCATGAAGAAGAAAAAAAGTTGGGTGCCCATCCTCAAAGTGCGCCACAATCCTTGGAAGGAGTTTTAATGTATACATTATGGAGTGTTAAAGTACTCTTCTCCATCAGCTGATTTGAATTACAGCACAGCCCCATTCAAGTGGAGATTAGGATTATAATTGGCAAGTAGCCATAAAATACAGCCATGTGGCAAAAGTGGCCGTCTATGAGGCTTTCCTGCCAGACCGTTCAGGGTTCTGGATGCTCTTAAAAGAGACCGATGCGAGCCCTGCTGCTGTTAAATGGTTATTTCCACAACATCGATTACTTTTAAACATGTAGACAAAAATAAATAGACTATTACCAAATGCATTGCTGTTCTGATTATGCTTCCCTTTAAACCCTTAACGCCGAGGCCTATTTTTTCACGTCCGTTTTTTTCCTCCTCGCCTTACCAGAGCCATAACTTTTTTATTTTTTCATCTGTATAGACATATGAGGGCTTTTATTTTTCGAGTCAAGTTGTACTTTCTAATGATGTCATTCATTGTACAATGGAATATACTGGGAAACCATAAAAAATTCGAAGTAGGGCAAAATGTGAAAAAAAGTACTTCCACCATGTTTGTGGGAGTTTTGTTTTTACGGCATTCAATCTTTGGCAAAAATTGTGTTGTCTGTATTCTACAGTTTGTTACATATCCGGCAATATAAACATGTACGGTTTCCTTCATGTTTTGGTACCATAAAAAAAAATCTATTTTTTAAATTTGTGCCGCGGTGTTATATTCTGCGACCAATAACTTTTTTGTACTAACAGCAACAGACTTGAGTGAGGATGCATTTTTTTAAGTATACTTTTTATTGATACCAGTTAGGAATACATGGGACTTTTTTGATTAAATTTATTTCAATTTTTATGGAACATGAAATGACCAAATAAACACAATTTTTGCGCTTGGAATCTTTTTTTCTTCTGCAGTGTTCAGTGAATGGCATAAATGATGTTATATTTTAATAGATTGGACTTTTTCAGACGCAGCGATACCAAATATGTGTAACTTTTTAATATTTTATTTGTTTTATTTGTAAAGTGACTAAATGGGGTGAATGGAACTTTTAATATTTTTTATTTTTTTTACACTTTAAAACATATTTTTTTTACTTTAACTTGGAGTCCCTCTCTAGGGCGCTTCACCAAAAGGGGGCTCAATCATTTATACAGCCTAATGCATTGTTATACAATGCATTAGGGTGAGCAAAGATGGCGGTTTCCCCACTGGGGCCTGGGGCCGGAAGTAGCAAAATCGAAAACAAGGCAGCGAGGGAAGCCTTCACAAAGCTTCCAGCTGTCATGCTAAGTAATCTGGGCCCCACAATTTCGCCGCAGGCAGCCCGATCAGAATGGGGAATGGTGCGCGGCAACTTTTCTCATTGATTTAGACGCCATGACCATCTTTGCCGCGGCGTCTAAGGGGTTTAGCAGATAACACCCGGGGGCTTTGTAGTGGGATCACAGCGTGATCCCACTACAAAGCCCCTTACCGGCATTAGGATGTACTCATACAGAGGTGTAAGTTGATGCTCCTGGGCCCTGGTGCAAATAGTGAAATGGGGCCCTTCAGCTACCATGTGCCATTTACATTGCTGTGGCAGAAGGGATTTTGGATCCCCCTGAGGCTGCAGGGCCCGGTAGCGACTGCTAGCTCTGAACCTCCTATAGCTACGCCTCTGTACTCACACGTCCAATGTCGGTAAGGGGTTAAAGAGCAGTTCTTATCTCCTGCTTGTTTACAGAAGGTTTCCTAAGCTTCTGATTGTCTCTCTTTAGTCTAACAATAGCAATTTATTTTGACAAAAGTGAACCCTTTAGAGCTCTGTAGCTCTGGTGTTAAAACCCTTCGATCACCAATGCCCCTTTACAGGTACAGCTAGGAAATATCAGTTTCTGCTGTATAACCACCCACATCCTGAACAAGAAGTGGGGCCTGAAGCTGGCTGTGAAGAGCAGGCCTTTGTGAACTGAAGTCCTCAGAATTGAGATTAGTTAGATTATAGATTAAATACAGATCTATAGAGTTGAATGTTATAGCAGAGCATACAGCCGCTTCATCCCTGTTGCCTAATAGGTGCTCTGACTTTGGCATAAGACAGTGCTATGCAGTGAAGTTATCACTCCCTGCGTTTTGATACTGACAGTGCCCGAAGAGGCCTGAGACATTAGCTGCTCCTTTTATTGTAGCCATGGTGTTAGGAGAGTATTTATATTTTTTCTCAGCTTTTTTACTGTGTTGGGGCTTACTTATGGGGCACTATTATGATGTTGGTGAAGTAGAAGAGCACTTTTACTATGTTGTGTCTTATTTGCAGATATATTACTAAGTGGCTACTAAGGGAGTACTATACATTGTTGGGGATCAATTAGGGGCACTATTTCTGTGTGCGGTGCACTAAAGTGGCACTATTGATATGTGGACTAATGTGGCATTTTCACTAAGTGGGGAGTTCACTACTATTGCTCAGGGGCAATATTACTGTGGAGGGGCACAATTACAGTGTTGATAGCACTACTACTTAGTTGGTGGGAAAGCTGGACATTCTTTCTGTGGTAATGTCACTAAAGGCTCACTTACTATGTAGGGCACCAAGATGGCCACATTATCATGTAGGGAATAGGCTATTTTTTATTTTTTTTTGGGATGACCTCCATGGATTTTAGAGCACGATTGTTTAGTACATTTTAATCATTGATGTTATAGATATTATTAGATATATCTTAATTATCTTAATTTGATGTATCTTTTCTTATGCAGAAGGTTTGTTTTCTGCTAAATGCTAAATTAAGCTCAAGGCAAGTGATTAGTAAAATAAATTTTGCAGCCTGAGTGAATTATTGTCAGGTCAGTCACAAAATATGTGAACTGTTACTGAAGGTCAGCTGAGGGACACTGCAGTCGGGTAGAGAGAAAATTCCTCCTGATTGACCCTGAGAGAATACAGCACATCAATGAACTATTCCAATAGTAAATATCAAATATCAAGTTATGCAGAGGTTTAGTATTCCAGTTTCATTTTTAAAGCTGGGTTTATGGCTCAGCATGGTAAAAGGTCGGTGCACATTTCGTTCCAGCAGCTGTGTGCCCAGTCTAGATAATTAAAGCCAGCTGCCTGGGCAATGATTCAACAGCTTAACCACAGCTAGTGAGAGCCAGCCAGAGACCTGATTAGCAACTCTAAATTTCTCAGCTGTTTGAGTTGCTGCGTCATACATGCCATTCATCAGTGTTTGCATACAACTAAGCTTGTTGCTAACTATATAATATACAATCAGAAACATTTACTGTACTAAAATAAGAACTCAAGTAGCTGGCCAGCTTACTCAAGTCAGGCAGTGTATCCTTTGGGTTAGGCACAAAATTTGGCATAGAACCACACCAAGGAGAAGACACTGAGGAGCCCCATGGTTTTCACCCTCTAACCCATTTACAGAGATCTGGACTTTGCTGCAGGAAACTTCCAGGTCACTATCTCTGAAACGGTCATCTGTACTAGCTTGGTGCAAGAGAAGTAGACAGAGATGTAACTGGGTCACAAGCAGAAGATTAGGGCAGGGAAAGTTCTTTCATAAATGGCTCACAGGTAGAAGATCAAGGCAAGCAGTGGACAAATGGGAAGGTTCAGAACAATTTAAGTATTTCACTTTAGAAGGACACGGACAACCCCTTTAAATACATTTACCTTGTTCCTCAAATAAAATGCCCCATTAAAAACATTCATAGTGAATCTCCAAAAAATGTTGACATGTCTAGACCCTGTACTACTACTGTACAGGAACCAAATAATACCTCCATACTAGACATACTATAAGGACCACTTCAACCAAAAACGTACCTATATAGTAACCATAACCCTTTCATATTTCAGCTCTACACAAGTACCCTGCAGACAGGGACGTAGCTACATGGGGTGCAGTGGTAGCATTCGTTACCAGGCCCTGCAGCCTGAGGCGGCCCAAAAGCCCTTCTGCTACATAAAGAGACACCAGCATTCTAAATGGCGCATGGTAGCTGGGGAGCCCATTTCATTTTTTGCACTAGGGCCCAGGAGCTTCAGGTTACACTTCTGCCTGCAGAGTAAAATCATACAGTACAATACACAGAGTAGAAGTAAAGATTCAGTGCCACGCCTATGGCTACTAAATCAGTACTTGCCCAATGGTGTGGAAACCAGTTTGGTGACAAGGCAAAAAACAAGTCCGGCAAGCTAACCTGAGCTACAGGGTTTAAAATATCCTCTATTTTTCCCCCATTTATGTCTAGCAAAGAGCTTTAGTCTCTAACAGTCGTAACTCCCAGGATATTCCCCAATAGATTGTTAGACAACGAGGACTGGGCAAATCAAAGCAGGGTAAAATCGGTAACATAAAGATGGGTCAGAAGGACAGACTGGGGTTAGTACACAGTTAATCAGGTCAAACAAAGTCAAGAGAGCTAGGTAAATAACAGGAAATTACAGGAAATACAAATAGGAAAACAGCCATAAAATTTACCATAGAGTCTGATAACCGAGTACTAGAAGACTGGAGTGATTCCGCTTTATAGTCCTGGGAAAATGACGTCACATGCCAAATGGGGTCTCCAATGTGAGGCTGGAATTGTGTATTGCACGCAGTGGAGAGCCATGATGTCCCACCATTATGTTAACACAATGGCTCCAGATCAGGTGACACACCACCTGGCGTGTCATAGCTAAAATGATGAACAGGAAACCTGTTGAGCTAAACTTGTTTTTGAAAAGTGGAAAACTACCTATCCATAGGAAACCATTGCAAAAACTAGGAGAACATGCAAATTTGCTATGGTTTACTCAATGCTGCATCACAGCAGGACTGCTGTCCATATATATGTAATGTTCATTTGATTTGTAATTAAAACATATCAAACTTCTGCAAATACATCACAATGAATAGAAGTATATTTATGTGAAATGTGCTGTGTCATACCAGGTTTGTATTTCTATCTTTGAAAGGATTTGTGTAGAATTATTTGTATAGACTAGTTATAATTACAGATGTTTAAGTGTGATCATTATTGTATATTTACAACATTTCAATTCCAAATTGCAAATATAGATTGTCCTATTTATGTGACAGCCACATGAAAATTCAGACTGTTGGCAAATATGAGGAGAGATGCATGAAGAGGAGCATTCTAAAAAAAATAAGCAGGTCCAATTTGGTTTTGGAAAAATATTAAATTAAAACATAGTAAATTGCTTCGCTGAAAGATTATTATATAGAGCGAGCTACAATCAACATATCGGGTACAGGTTAGAAAATAAAAGCAGCAATCCACAGATAATTAACATGCAGTCATTTCCTTTTATGTTCATCTGTGTTTTTTTTTCATTAACCAGATAATTTTTGTTAAAGAGACAAAAAATACTTTTACAAAATAGAATCTGCAATGCACATCATATACAGTACAGACCAAAAGTTTGGACACACCTTCTCATTCCAACAGTTTTCTGTATTTTTATGACTATAAAAATTGTAGATTCACACTGAAGGCATCAAAACTATGAATTAACACATGTGGAATTAGAAATAATTTGTAGAAAAAAAGGGGGACTACGGCGCACTTATAAAAGGGTGCCAGAAATAGGAGATATTACGAATTGTATGGTTTATTTAAAAAGAAAGAGACATATAATCTCATACTTAAAACGATACAAAATAAGGTCACATGTGGAATTATATACTGAACAAAAAAGTGTGAAAAAACTGAAAATATGTCTTATATTCTAGGTTCTTCAGAGTAGCCACCTTTGGCTTTGATTACTGCTTTGCACACTCTTGGCATTCTCTTGATGAGCTTCAAGAGGTAGTCACCTGAAATGGTCTTCCAACAGTCTTGAAGGAGTTCCCAGAGATGCTTAGCACTTGTTAACCCTTTTGCCTTCACTCTGCGGTCCAGCTCTCCCCAAACCATCTCAATTGGGTTCAGGTCTGGTGACTGTGGAGGCCAGGTCATCTGGCGTAGCAACCCATCACTCGCCTTCTTGGTCAAATAGCCCTTACACAGTCTAGAGGTGTGTTTGGGGTCATTGTCCTGTTGAAAAATGAATGATGGTCCAACTAAACGCAAAATGGATGGAATAGCATGCCGCTGCAAGATGCTGTGTTAATCATGCTGGTTCAGTTTTCCTTCAATTTTGAATAAATCCAAAACAGTGTCACCAGCAAAGCACCCCCACACCATCACACCTCCTCCTCCATGCTTCACGATTGGAACCAGGTATGTAGAGTCCATTCGTTCACCTTTTCTGCGTCGCACAAAGACACAGTGGTTGGAACCAAAGATCTCAAATTTGGACTCATCAGACCAAAGCACAGATTTCCACTGGCCTAATGTCCAAACAAGTCTCTTGTGCTTGTTGCCTGTCCTTAGCAGTGGTTTCCTAGCAGCTATTTTACCATGAAGGCTGCTGCACACAGTCTCCTCTTAACAGTTGTTGTAGACATGTGTCTGCTGCTAGAACTCTGTGTGGCATTGACCTGGTCTCTAATCTGAGCTGCTGTTAACCTGCGATTTCTGAGGCTGGTGACTCGGATGAATTTATCCTCCGCAGCAGTGGTGACTCTTGGTCTTTCTTTCCTGGTGTGGTCCTCATGTGAACCAGTTTCTTTGTAGCGCTTGATGGTTTTTGCCACTGTACTTGGGGACACTTTAAAAGTTTCCCCAATTTTCCAGACTGACGGACCTTCATTTCTTAAAATAATGATGGGCAATCGTTTTTCTTTACTTAGCTGCTTTTTTCTTGCCATAATAGAAATTTTAACAGTCCATTCAGTAGGACTATCAGCTGTGTATCCACCTGACTTTTGAACAACACAACTGATGGTCCCAACCCCATTTATAAGGCAAGAAATCCCACTTATTAAACCTGACAGGGCACACCTGTGAAGTGAAATCCATTTCAGGTGACTACCTCTTGAAGCTCATCAAGAGAATGCCAAGGCTCTGCACATCCAAAAACCTTTTTCTTGAAAAAAATGAGTATAGGTGCACACTGGTGCGGCAGTATTATACATAACACATTCCAAATGCCAGTAGCACACTATCAACTAAAAAAAACATCCAAGATACATAGGAATATTTGAAAAAAAGCATTTCTGCTACTAGGAATACATGAAAATGTTGGGTTCTTAGTTCACACTTTTGATCAAAACTGCTTAAAGGGTTTTTGCCAGGACCTCATTTCATACCTCCTGCATCCAGCTCTTCAGCTCTGTGTGCTCAGAAGGGGGCGTGTGTGATTTTTTTGAATTGCCTATCATGTGACCCTGCAGGATGACATCACCAGGCCTTTCCTCTCTTTAGTCAAAGAAGGGTCTGTTTATGTGTAGGACTGTGAGAAGCTACATTGTAGCACAGAGATAAACTGTTTGCCTCCAGACACAAGGGTCCATGATTCAAATCACTGCATGAACCAAATCTGTGCATTTTATTTCTGTTTATCAATGCACATACCTCATTAAGGTTTCTTTTTTATTTTATTTGCACTGTTTGAATAATTACTAAGGAGTACAGAGGATGGGAGTAGAGTGACAGCACCTGGGGTTTGAACAATCAGTAGCTGCTGAGAGGAGAGGTGATTAGTGTTGAGCGATTATTATCGACAAAGCACGGTTTTTATGTTGATCCGATTTTTTAGATCACGCGATAATTTAGGTTAAAATCTGTGCATAATCTATTAATATCGCGCCATTTTCGGCGCTTCCGGTCATTTTGGCGGCCAGCAAATCAGCTTAGAGAATAGAGCAGGGTGAGCGGTGTGTGCGACGTCATGACTGGGATGTGTATGAACAGTGTGTGTCAGTATCTCAAAGGAGTAGGATGTGCGCTCTGCCTCTGTGCAAACAGCTCAGCGAAATTATTCTATTTGTTCACAGAGACAGCTATACTTTTAGCTGTGAACCTTAGAACTTAGGTAGATCAGAGATTTGCAGATTTTAGGTAGTTAGGCTGAGAATTTTAAAGGAGCATCTACTGCTGTAAAGTCACAGGGGAAGCGGGGGGGGGGAGGTGAGGCCCGGCGGGCACAGAACACAGACAAGCTCTTTAAAGGATACTGGATATTGTGCACCCAGACTTAGTGTAGACATTGCATTGCAATAGCTTTATTATTAACAGTTTTCTGTTGAAATATTACTTGGATGTTGGGCAGCCTGAACTTATATTAGGATACAGATCTTTTCTAGTAACTGCAGGTCTATTTGTTAGGTGGAAAACTCCACTTTTATTATCAGTATTACATGTTTTTTTCACTTTTGGTCAGTCAAGCTTTGTTGATAGAGGTACCTTGCACTTAAATTTGAATCCAGCAATTTTGTAGTCACCACAGGTGTATTGATAGGTGCCAAAAATACCTTTTATTATCCGTATACATTTCAGATAGGTGTTTTTTTCACTTTTGGTCAGTCAAGCTTTGTTGATAGAGGCACCTTGCAGTTAAATTTGAATCCAGCAATTTTGTAGTCACCACAGGTGTATTGATAGGTGCCAAAAATACCTTTTATTATCGTATACATTTCAGATATGTGTTTTTTTCACTTTGGCGCAGGCCAGCTTTGTTCATAGAGCCACCTTGCAGTTAAATTTGAATCCAGCAATTTTGTAGTCACCACAGGTGTATTGATAGGTGCCAAAAATACCTTTTATTATCCGTATACATTTCAGATACGGGTTTTTTTTCACTTTTGGTCAGTCAAGCTTTGTTGATAGAGGTACCTTGCACTTAAATTTGAATCCAGCAATTTTGTAGTCACCACAGTTGTATTGATAGGTGCCAAAAATACCTTTTATTATCCGTATACATTTCAGATACGTGTTTTTTTCACTTTGTCGCAGGCCAGCTTTGTTCATAGAGCCACCTTGAACTTAAATTTGAATCCAGCAATTTTGTAGTCACCACAGGTGTATTGATAGGTGCCAAAATACCTTTTATTATCCGTATACATTTCAGATACGTGTTTTTTTCACTTTGTCACAGGCCAGCTTTGTTCATAGAGGAACCTTGAACTTAAATTTGAATCCAGCAATTTTGTAGTCACCACAGGTGTATTGATAGGTGCCAAAAATACCGTTTATTATCCGTATACATTTCAGATACGTGTTTTTTTCACTTTTGGTCAGTCAAGCTTTGTTGATAGAGGTACCTTGCACTTAAATTTGAATCCAGCAATTTTGTAGTCACCACAGGTGTATTGATAGGTGCCAAAAATACCTTTTATTATCCGTATACATTTCAGATACGTGTTTTTTTCACTTTGGCGCAGGCCAGCTTTGTTCATAGAGCCACCTTGCAGTTAAATTTGAATCCAGCAATTTTGTAGTCACCACAGGTGTATTGATAGGTGCCAAAAATACCGTTTATTATCCGTATACATTTCAGATACGTGTTTTTTTCACTTTTGGTCAGTCAAGCTTTGTTGATAGAGGTACCTTGCAGTTAAATTTGAATCCAGCAATTTTGTAGTCACCACAGGTGTATTGATAGGTGCCAAAAATACCGTTTATTATCCGTATACATTTCAGATATGTGTTTTTTTCACTTTTGGTCAGTCAAGCTTTGTTGATAGAGGTACCTTGCACTTAAATTTGAATCCAGCAATTTTGTAGTCACCACAGGTGTATTGATAGGTGCCAAAAATACCTTTTATTATCCGTATACATTTCAGATAGGTGTTTTTTTCACTTTTGGTCAGTCAAGCTTTGTTGATAGAGGTACCTTGCACTTAAATTTGAATCCAGCAATTTTGTAGTCACCACAGGTGTATTAAAAAGGTGCCAAAAATACCTTTTATTATCCGTATACATTTCAGATACGTGTTTTTTTCACTTTGGCGCAGGCCAGCTTTGTTCATAGAGCCACCTTGCACTTAAATTTGAATCCAGCAATTTTGTAGTCACCACAGGTGTATTGATAGGTGCCAAAAATACCGTTTATTATCCGTATACATTTCAGATACGTGTTTTTTTCACTTTTGGTCAGTCAAGCTTTGTTGATAGAGGTACCTTGCACTTAAATTTGAATCCAGCAATTTTGTAGTCACCACAGGTGTATTGATAGGTGCCAAAAATACCGTTTATTATCCGTATACATTTCAGATACGTGTTTTTTTCACTTTGGCGCAGGCCAGCTTTGTTCATAGAGCCACCTTGCAGTTAAATTTGAATCCAGCAATTTTGTAGTCACCACAGGTTTAATGACAGGTGCCAAAAATACCGTTTATTATCCGTATACATTTCAGATACGTGTTTTTTTCACTTTGGTCAGTCAAGCTTTGTTGATAGAGGTACCTTGCAGTTAAATTTGAATCCAGCAATTTTGTAGTCACACAGGTGTATTGATAGGTGCCAAAATACCTTTTATTATCCGTATACATTTCAGATAGGTGATTTTTCACTTTTGGTCAGTCAAGCTTTGTTGATAGAGGTACCTTGCACTTAAATTTGAATCCAGCAATTTTGTAGTCACCACAGGTGTATTGATAGGTTCCAAAAATACCTTTTATTATCGGTATACATTTCAGTTACGTGTTTTTTTCTCTTTGTCACAGGCCAGCTTTGTTGATTGAGCCTCCTTGCAGTTAAATTTGAATCCAGCAATTTTTTAGGCACCACAGGTGTAGTGAGTGGTGCAAAAATACCTTTTACGATCCGTATAGATTTCAGATACGTGTTTTTTTCACTTTGGCACAGGCCAGCTTTGTTGATAGAGCCACCTTGCAGTTAAATTTCAATACAGCAGTTTTGTAGTCACCACAGGTGGATTTATAGGTACCAAAAATAACCTTTTTTTAAACAGTTTACATTCAGATAGTTTTTTTTTTTTATAATTTTGGGAAGGGAAACTTTTGATGAGCCACCTTGCAGTTAAAAATTTTTAAAACCAATTTTTTTTTTGATTTGGGGGCGGGTTTTAGGGGAAAAGCTGTGAAATTTCCCCTCTTTAATAAGAACCTTTTCCCAAAACTATTCCAATTTCCCCCTCAAATTTTTTTCTTTCTGGGAAAATGGGCGAAATGCAGGGGGGTAAGCGAGCAAAAGGGGGTTTTTCATGGATTTTAGAGGTTTCGAGAGAAAGGGGGGTCCTTCCCGTGCTTTGGGGACAACACGCAAGCCAAACGGATTGTCGGTTGCAGGAAACCCTGGGCCGTATCGCTCGGGCAGGGCCCCGTTTAAACTTAGTAACGAAAAGCGTGCCAATCTGTTTCAGGGGGTTAAGCAACCAATCCGCGTCTTTCCTCCCCGTCCTCCCAGTCTCGGCCCCAAAAGTAAACATCCCGAAACATCAGCATCCCTCCCCATGAAGCGGGTGGGCGCCCAAATGTCCAATGGTAAAAACCCCGTGGGGTAATCCAAATTTTTGAAGCCTCCCTTTTTGACAAAATGCGGGTTTGGGGGCAGAAGGGGTTTTTTTTAAGGAAACAAAAGGCCAAAGAGGGGTGATTTTTTCTCGCTCTGACGCCCAGTTAAATGTGCCATCAGAGGAGGAGAAGGAAAAACCGGGGCCCTTTTGGGGAAAAAAATTTCCCCGGGGGGTCGGGAACGCCTTTTCAGTCCCCCTCTTGTTTTACCCGGCCCCGCCCCCCTGGGTGCAGAATGTCCCCGGATACGGGAAATACCTGTGTTTATGAAAGATGAAAAGGGGACATTGCAACCAACGGGGTTTTTTCAAACAGAATTTGCTTTCGATGCTTTCATCATTTTGGGCGGGGGAGGAAGACACGGGGGTTTGTGTCAGTTCGGGGGGGCCGCTTTAAAATTTGGGAAGGGCAGTCCGGGAAAGTCCGTGAAATGGGTTCCGCCACCCGGGGCAGCGCAAACCCCGCCCTCGCTTTTTCGCCGTCAAAAAGGCCAGGGCCCCTCAAACCCCGGGGGGTTTTTTGAGCAAGCCCTCTATTTACCCACGATGTCTATGCCCCCTTTTTCCATAAACGGGAATTTAAAAAGGGGCAAGAATCTTAGGTTTTTAAAACCCCCACCAACATTTTCTAGTCCATGCAAACGAATGCATGATTGAAATGGAAAGGGTACATTGGCCCAAAAAAGGCCAGACCGACGCCGGGGTTCCCGCTACTGTCACATCCTCTGTCTCCGCCTTTCCCCTTTCCACCAAAAACGTTCCTCAGGGGCCCATGGGGGCTCAAGTCCCTGATCAGGGAAACAGCCTCCGCTTAGGGCCCCCCCGGTTTCCCAAATAAAAACCAGCACCACCCGAGGGGCCTTTCCCACCCCCTTTTCCTCCCGCCAGTTTTACGAACCCCAAGCCCTACAGCGGGCCCGTCTAAGGGAAACCCGCCTTCTGTCTTCCCCGGGTTTGGGGGAAAAAGAAAAATTTAACCCCCAAAAAATCCCCAAAACCAAAAACCTGAAAAGTCGGCAATTTCCCGGCTTTTGGGATTGGGAATTTGCCTTTCCGGGCTGGTGGACAAAATGGGTTTCCCCCCACGTCACGGCCCCCCTTGGGCCCGTCCCCCAAAACCAATGGGCCCACTGGCAATTTTTTTTGCCAAAAAACCCTTTCCCCGCCCCGGGGAAAACCCCCGTTCATCTAAAATTTCAAGGCGTTTTTGACATCTTTTTCCGGGAAAAGTCCATCTCACCCCCGAAAATTTTAATAGTAAGCAAGGCCCCAAGGGCCAAATATATCTCTGGGGGACAGCTTTGTGGGGTGAGGGGGTGGATGTCTTGGGGGGGACGGTGGGTCTCAGGGGTCGGCGCCCGCCTTCAAAAAAACCCCAAGGGGTGGGGCAGGGGGTCTTTCCCCCCAAAAGGGCCCCAGGTGGCATCCTTTCCCAGAGAAAACCAGGGGCCTTTTTGAAATTTTAAACTGTCTTGGAACCCCTCCACACACAGGGAAAGGGGCTGGGACGGGGTCTCCGCAATGAGACCGGGGTGCTGGGTGGGGGGACAAGAACCCTTTTGCCAAAGGGAAGGTGGTGTGCGAAAAGGGCGAAATTTTCTGGGCCCCCCTTAAGATCGGAGGCTTTGGGGACCCTTCCCCTTGGGCCTTTGGGGCATTTTCATGAACCCTTTTCATCCCGAAATTTTTTAAAGAGTTTCCCCCGGGTCTGGAATTCCTGCGAGGAAGGCTCAAAGTCTGGTTCGCCTTCTGCCCTTGCACCCCTGTTGTCGGCCCCTGGCTGCGTTGCCCGCGGAGAGCTCGCCCCCCCGGCAGCCGTCCCCATTGTTTACGTGGCAACCCTGCGGGGAATTTCACCCTCCCACTTTCTCCCCATTGTGGGGGCCGTGGGGAATTTCCATTTACGCAGTACGAAGTGGGCAAATGGCCCCGACAAGCAAACGGGTGCGGACCTCGGGGGGTTTGGGGGCCACCGGGGAGTGGAGGCAGTTTTGGGAAAAAGGGTCGGGACCATCCTTGCCCTTTTTTAAAAACCACCAAAATTGGTTTAGGTGGGACCAAAGCCCCTTTTCAAACATGGCATTGTGGTGATCTTAGTTTTTGGGCAACCCATCGTTGGGCAATCTAAAAAAAACAGTTCCCCCCCAGCGACGAAAGGAGGGGACTGATACAGTTCGGACACCCGGGGCCTTTCTCTCCGTCGAATCCCCCAAGGCCCGACAGTTTCACAATTCTTATCGGTTTTCATTAGGCAGGGTTCGGGTCCAGGGCTAGTGCAAGGTGGAGCTTCTGCTCTCAGGTGCATTCTTCTGAGGCAAGTCAGTGCTGTTTGAAGTGTGCCTGAGGATGCGGAGGAAGGAGGTGGTATTCCTAGACACCGAAGTTACGACATCCCTGCCTTGGAAAGGGTTGGCGCGATTTTGAGGGGAGGAGGAAGTTGAGGAAGATCAGTTTGCTAGCTGCCCCTAAGACCCACGAGGCTTGGAATTCAAGGCTCCATCTACTCTCAACATGCGTGCTTGGATGCTCCATTTACTCCAACATGATACTGCATTAAGGCCATCAAATGTACAACAGTTACTGGGTGGCACCTCCTGGATCACCGGGACAAACAAAACTCGGCACTTTCCTTCCCACCATACCAAATAGAGAGTAAAATGCAGGAAATGGAGACCTTGCTGTTTGACAACTGGAGACATTATGCGTCTGCTTCACGTTCTTCTAATGTCACGGTGGAACAACATCAGCAACGTGCCGCATTAGAGTGCCAAGTAAGCCGTAGCCGGCAGCAGGCAAGGTGGCAGAAGCTAATGGGTGACTCTGGCAATCTTTATTTACACCTCACCAACGCATTGCATTGCAGGGCACACATGCAAACACACCGTGACCAGCTTAAGATATGGTGCCACGACTATCTGCGTCTCAACACGATGGTTTTTGTAGTGTTCGGTCCCATAGACTTCTGGGTATCCAAAATGGACGAATGGCCACGAGCTACGCTCGCACGCCATAGAGGTGTTGTGCCTGCCCAGCAGCCAGCGTCATATCTGAGCGGACACTTAAGCACAGCTGAGGAGGCTCATTTCAGACAAACGCATCCGGTTTCCACAGATAATGTGAATCGATTGACTTTCTCAAGATAACATCAGACATGGATCTCTGATGATGTTGTGGCCCAATTGCCGAGGTCACCGATTAGTGCGGTCTACTTCAAATTCATCTTCAAACAGAAATGGTCCACTTGAAAACTTTTTTTTATAATATCATTTCTTACCTGCATTTTTTATTCTCAGTTCATCAGTTCATTTTGCTGGTTTTGTGTGAGGAGAGCTGTAAAAGACAGCAGGGTTTCTGACAACACCGTATTCCATTTTTCACTTTTAGTTTAGAAGTTTTCGCATTGTCAATGGTTTTGAGGTCTTGTTGCTGTAAGATACAGCTTTAATTATGGTCCTTGTGGAAACAGAATGTGGCTTTAAGTGGACATTTCCTCCATCACAATTTTTAATAGTGGCAGAGAAGTCATTTTTATAATTTTTTGGGTCATGCTGCTTTGAAATGCAGCAAATACTAAAGGTCCTATTTATAAAATAATTTTTTTTTCTAACAAAATTTGTTCTTCACAATTGTCAAAATGGCTCAAGGGTTCATGTTTAAATTTTTGGGGGGGCATTTTGTTTGACAGGCAGCTAACTACAGGTCCTTTTATAAAAAATGTTTTTTTCAACAGACATTTGTTCTTCACAATTGTCAAGAGTGGCTCAAGGGTGATGGTGCTGTCAAAAACAGGAATAGATATGACACTGTTAATGGACACATATTGCAAAATTGACTTTTTTTTTGCAAGATCTTTAACATAGCTAGCACCCCTGTATTGAGAACAACCCATTTAATACAATTAAAAAAGAGAAACAAAGAAATGGTGGTTTTCCCATCCTATTTTAAAAATGTGTTTTCTAAATTTAAAATACTAAAAAACTTGCATTACAAAATAGCTGGTAAAAAATTCCTCTGAATTGACAAGGAGGTACAGGAAAACTTGACCAGATGTAGGTTATTCAGAGGACAATGGAATATGGAACATGGACAGAGAACAAAGAACAGAGACAATTTCCTCCAGCACGTTGAGTAAAATGAGAGAAAGAAGCAAGAAAAAGGGCACCTGGGTGGAACAGGAGCGTTAACCACCATATTCCAAGTTGGCCAATTGTCCCCTCATAGGGAGGGGCACGGCTACCCGGTCTTGACTGTGTACTGAGGAAGGCTGGAGGTTTTCCTCAACTTGTTTTCCGCACTCTCTTCACTGACATTTTCTTTGCTGCGTCATAAGGGCATTTTTACCTGTTAATAGATGACGGACCCCAGCCTGGGCTCTCACCAAACCCCACTAAGTCGGGCCCCCTGGCAGCTAAAACCCCCGTTTAAACAGATGGCTGACGGACACGGGGATTACCGTTAGGGGCAATCGGGAGAGTTAAAATTTCTCTAAAAAAATAAATTTTTAAAAAAGGGTGTTTTTCTGTGATTTAAGTAGGTCATAAAGGGTTCCAGGCTGGAAAAAAATTTGCAAAATTTTGAGGCTTAAAATTTTGGGGGGCTGGAGCCCTATGGGGTCCCATCTTTTGATTCCAGGGAGATTGTCCAACCTGAAAAAGGATTTGGAGGAAAAATGAAACCATTAAATTTGATGGTGAATCCCCTTAGAAGCAGGGGGGCAAATGTCTTCTCAACTAGGAAGTTTTTGGGGGTGTTTGGGACATTTTTTTTACTTTGGGGTGTGCGGAGAATTAAAAACCAAATCACTGTTTAAAAAATCCTTTTTAAAAATAGGGGGGGCTGTATGTTGTATTTATCATACTTGAAAAAAAAGCAAAGAAAAAGTAAAATATAAATAAAACTTCCCAAATAAATTTTTGTAAACAAATGTCATTACCAAAAAATTACTAAATGTCGTCACTGTACAAAAAAGCATAGTGCCACTTTGTGATCTTTGGGCAAAAGGTTTAGGGGGCATGCTGTGGTACGGGGCAGGGATAGTCATGTCCGTTCAACTAAAAGGTGGTTCAAAGCTCCCTTTTTTAGCACTTTTAAACTGTGGGTCAGAAGGTTTAATGGGCATCTGTGTACGAACAGGTATAGTCAATGTCCAGTTCAACAAAAAGGGGTTAAAGACTCCTTTTTCAGGCCTTTTTTTAAACTGGGGGTCAATAGGGGTTTTAAGGGGCATGCTCATTCCAGGGCAGGTACCAATGTCCCTTCAAGTAAAATGATGGGTTTAATCATTCTGCCCTTTTGGCACTTTTTTTCTGTGGGGGCAGCAGGTTTTGGCAGGCTGTGGTACAAAGGGCAGGGGTAGTGAATGGTGGTGACTTTTTTTCTGTGGCTTTTTTAACCCAAGTGTGTTGCCAAATGAGCCGTACCATTTGACTGTTGTGGATGTTAATTCCATTCTCCCCCCTGTTTGGGTTTTAAAAAATGGGGGGTTTTCCCCCCTAGACTTTAAAGGTCTCCGATAATCTATTATGACTATCGGGTATCGTCTTTTAATTCCCAATCGACATCAACCCCCATGACGATAGTCAATTAATCGCTCACATAATGCTAATAAAACAACTGTCTGAACCCAAGGGGACAGA
>JAODAL010043717.1:0-33584 GCA_025379985.1 Phyllomedusa bahiana
GGGGCTTTTGGGGGGGGAGGGGGGAGGGGCTGGCGGGAACTGGGGGGTGGGGGCACTGGTGTGTGTGACTGAGGGGGCCCCTGGTTTGGTCACTATAGGGGGGCCCCTGGAGTTTGGGGGCTTGTGTAGGGGCTTGTATGGGGGGCCCTGGGTGGGGGCATTGTGGGGGGGCCCGGGAGTGGGGGCCCTGTATGGGGGGGGCCATGGGGAGTGAGGCCCTGTATGGGAGCCCTGTATTGGGGGCCTGTTTGGGGGCCCCTGAGGCTTTTTATACAAAAAGGGGCCGCACTGTGTGGGGTGGGCCGGCCCCCAGTCACAGATAAGCGACATAATTTTTATTTTTTCAGCCCAGGGCGCAGGGCTCCCCCCTCTCTCTGCTGCTGGCTTCACCTGCAGTCGGGATGACTCACTATTCAGCCCCGTGAGGCCCCCCCTTGGGCGACCTCACTGATGTCATCCCCGGCAGAGGGGGGGCCCTGACCCGCTGGAGTTTAAATGTAACCCGTGTGCGCGTGACTCGGGGGCCCTCCTACACGTGCGGCCCCTTGGTGTAAATAGCAGGCGCACAAACCCTGCGGGGAAAGTTTCGATTTTCTTTGTGAAGCAGGGGGGGGTTTACAGGGGCGGGGGGCCCCGCTGCTCTTTCTCCCCGGGCCCCATAGCAGTCCCCCCTGTCTGGTTTTATGGGGCCTGAGCCCCTGACTTCATCGTTTGACTTACATACACCCCAGTTACAAACAGGGGATTTGGGGGGGTGCCCACGGACACCCATTATAACCATGCCGCATGCCCCGGGACATGAGATAAAAAAAAAAGGCAAGAACACTAATGAAAAAAAACCCTTCCTTCAAAAAAAATTTTTTTTTTTTTTTGGATTTTTAAAAAACCTTCCGACTTAAAACAAAAAATTAAAAAGACCTACAGCCCATCCTTTTTGACCCGGGGGTGTTTGTGTATATATATATATATATATTTTTTATAATTTTAAAATATATATATATATTATAAATTTTATTTATATATTTTTTTTAAATTTTTTTTGTGTAATATATATATATATTTGTGTTTTTAAATGTGTTTTTGTGTGTTTAAAATTTAAAAATAAAAAAAAAAGGGGGTTTTAAAAAATGTTTTTTTTTTTATAAAAAAGGGGGTTTTTTTATTTAAAAAAATTTTGTTTTTAAAAAAAAATTTTTTTATATAAAAAGGGGAAAAAATTTTTTATAAAAAATAAAAAAAATATTATATAAAAAAAAATATAATTAAAATTTTTTAAAAAAATTTATTCAAAATTATTTTTGGGTTTTTAAAAAATATTATAAAAAAAATATATAAGGGGGAAAAAATTTTTAAAAAAATTTTTTTTTATATATATTGTTTTTTAAAAATTTTTTTTTTAATATATGGGGGGAAAATATATATAAATATATATATATTTTTAAAAAAAAAATATTTTTATATATCAATTTTTATTTAAAAATTTTATAATATTTTTTAAATTTACAATTTTTGGGGTTTATTATACAAAGTTGGTGTGTGATAAAATTTATATATATAATTATAAACGGTGGTGTGATTTTATATTTATTTTTTGTGTGTTGTTTATTTAAAATAATAATATGGGGGTGTGGTTATAATACCCCAAAATATATTTATATTTTTTAATAAAAATATAATTTTTAAAATGGATTTATATAAAAGGTTTTTATATAAACACAAAAAATATATAAACAAAAAATAAAATTTAAAAAAATTTTATATAAATATAAAAAAAACAAAAATTTATATATTTATATATATATATATATATTTTTTTTAACACACACACACAAAAAATTATATTATACTGTGTGTGTGTATTACCATATCATCTCCTTTCTACTGTCAGACCCGCCCTTCATTCAAAATGTGTTCAGCTCATTTTATGTCAACCCGGGTTTATCACTTTAACTTTTTTTCCTTTACATTGTAATTGGTTACACAAAGCAGTGATCCTTGCATTACCTGCATAACACAATATGCTATCAACAAGAATGGGCCCCCTTTCTTGGATGCTAAAAGTCCATTATGGGACCCGGAAATATTACCCTTAGGCATATTGCGGGTGTCCCTAATTTTTGAGAGGGGAATAGTAATAGTACGGGGGGTTGGTCACAGATCGGTAATGACTGATTTTTTTTATTTATTTTTTTTGGCCAGATTTTTAGCAGTGAAGTTTCTGATTTTTGTCTCTTGTATTATTGTTTTCTCATTTATTTTTTTCTTTTTACTCTAGAATGAATGCAGGAATTGTGGTGGGATATTCTGCTCCCCCTTTACTAATGGTTCTCTTCCATCCCCTTTTCAATCCTGAACGTGTATGTAACCCCTTTTTATAGAGACTCTACAACAATTTCAACAGCCCATCCTAAACCTGAGGCATTGCACGTATGAACTCTTCTGGAAATTTCTCCGCTCATGTAAACTCTAAATGATTATACTTGTGTCAATTAAGACTACTAAATGTTACTTGCCCAACTGGAATTTTAATGTAGATTTTCTGTTGAAGAAAGATGGGTATAAGGGTCTCCCAATGTTCATTGCTTATCCCGACAAGGGTGGTCAATGTGACTAGTTCTAAAAGTTACTTCTTCAAGCTTTTCACTGGTGATGGGCAGTGCAATCTAGGAATTCGAGGATAGAAATTTGGAGCCAACACAAGGCGGATCAAGAACCAATTTAAACATTAATCCTGCACACTGTGAAACAATATGCTGAAAATCGCTGCTGGAAAAGAATTATGGAAAGTTGTACGTACTTCCCACTGTTTTGGAAGTGAATGGTATAATTTATGTGAGGACTTCCTTTCACCATCTGGTCAAACACCTTATGCGTCCTACCTATTGGACTGAAGACCTGTAGAAACTTCCCTCGACATGAATGGACCTAAAAACACTTTTTTTTGTTCGAGAGCTCTGCAATGAATAAAAATGAGAACATGGAAAAATGTCTACAGGAAGTCACTACTTTACCTGGAGAGGATTTTTTATTTGAGATCTGCAGCTTTATACAATTCTTGCTTTTACAATTATGATTTTAAAACCTATCTTGTTACTAAATCAGGCTTGAAAATATTACTTCTAAGAAAGGTGTATGGTTACTCAGAGGGTTTGTTTATAGTGAGTTAAAGAACAGTTAATATTTTATGTAATTAAAGGGGTTTTGCCACGATGTAATGTTGACGTGGGATCCTCCAAAATGGGTTTTTAATCACTTTTCTAAATATATGTGATTAAAAAAAATTGCGCGGAAGAGCGTCGCCTTCCTTACTTTCCCTTGGGTTATTCAAAGCGTCAATTAGATCGGCTGAAAGATGGACTTTGACAGAGAGAGTTTTACTGATGGAGAGCTGCGAAGTTTTAAAGGCACGGGTAAAATATGTTTTCTTTTTATAAAATAAACATTGTGAGTGATTGATCCTGTTTTCTGATGACAAAAACATAAAGGGAGCTTTCAATGCTGGGGGGAAAAAGGGTTGTTTTTTGTACCAGAAGCCCAAGTTATGTTTTTTTTATTTCAGTGACATGCACACGCCCCTTTATGCAGCTTTGCTTGGCGTGTGGTTCTCTCTCTTTCAGCTCCAGATTTGTTTACATAACATTAGCAGAAAAGGTCCTCCTGACAGTGCAGTGTATGAGCCTGTGTCTGCTGTATTGAATCCACGTGTACGTTTATTATTTACTTAAGTTTTTAGACCTCCCTTGGATTCCTCACTGGCCCCCACCCTCTCTCCCCGCATTCATGACCCCGGGGATTTGTTTCATTCTGCCCGGTAAGCTGAGAGGTAAGAATCTTTGTCTCGGCAAATCCCCTTTAAGTCCTCACTGTATAATATATAGGCACCTGCTGTCTACGTTTTTAATTTTTCTAAACTTGCTGTCAGTGAATAGAAGCCCTCTTCATACACAAGAGATGATACTTGTATGAGCATCAGATCAGGACAGGTCTTTAACCATTGTAAGTTTGATTCATTAAGGGGCCTATTTTTCCCGATACAAAGGGAAAAATTACTTTTTCCCCTTTACATATTCCTGCTATACTTAAAGAAATATATTCCCATTTTTCTGGAGATATGCAGCTAGAAATTTATTCACTTGTGTAACATTGAATGTGTCATCAAAATTTCTACTTGCAGCAGGATAGGAGGTTTAGGTTTCTGGCTGTTGTATAAATTTCTTTTTGGGTAGGTTCAATCCACCACAGCTTTGCTCCCTAGGTGCAGGCTTTGTTAAATGTTATTTGCACATAGAGCAGTTGCAAACCATGCACCTTTTTTCTTTCTTTTTTGTCGAAGAAAAACAGCTTAAGTAATACAGCAATAATTAATTTTAGACTGTCTTGTATACATGACCCTAAAAATCTTGGTCATCTCTACCAAGAAAGAATAAAGCAATGTATTACTGGTCTCCTGAATCACTCAAAGCAGCTAAAGAATGGATATCTTTAAAGTGATTTCGCCATCTGGCAAAATTCCTTATGTGGCTAGCCCTTAGCGGGTACAGTTCTCCCCTATTCATGTTTATGGGAGGCCTGAATAGAGCTGATCACACTTGCTCAGAAATATTTAGAAGTCCCATAGAAATGAACAGGGTTAAAATACAAGGGCAGCAACTCCCGTTCTTGAGGCAAATAGCAAAACCCCTTTAAGTTCTTATTGTTTCAGATAAGAGACTGGCCCATGGCCAATTAAAAGTAAAAAAGCCATTCTAACCGCACTGGTTTCTGTGGGATTTCACATTTTCAGTATTTAGAATCTGCTGAAAATCTACTGTCCCCAAAGTCCCCCATAGCCCCGCAATAAAAATCCAAGCGAAACCCTACACATAAAATTTTTTCTCCGTCGGATTTAAACCGCAGCCCTCACCGCCGAATATAAACATTTTTCTAGATTCCGGCGAATTTCAGCACACTTCAATGAAACAGGGCCGGCCAAAAAAAAAAACTTTTTTTTTTTTTTTCTTGGGGGGGGGGGGGGGGGGGGCGACGGGGGGGGCAAACCCACTTTATTTTAAATTTTTAGGGGGGGAGATATAGCCTTAGCTATGTCTTCATGCACCCCTTTGGGAGTGTTTTTTTTTTTCCCAAAATTTTTTTGGGGTTTTTGAAAAAAAACTGAAAACAAGTCCCCCCAGACTTTAAACACCCTTTCCAACATATTATGTTTCGAGTACGTTCCCCAGTGCCCCTAAGGGGGTTTGTAGCGGGGTCCCCAGCACTAATTTTCAAAATAACCCCCCCGCAGTTACAGCGCAGGATGGCACCGCACGCCATTCCATGCTGTTTAACCCTTTAGATGGCGTGGCATCTAAATAAATTAGAAACAGGGCCCGCCCCCATTTCCCACTCCGATTTAAAACCGACGATTTCACTGCGGGTGACATAGCAGCTGGAAGCCTTGTAAAGGCTTCTATCGCTGCTATGTTTTTGATTTCCCCACTTATGGCCCCAGGCAGGAACTGGGGAAACTACCATCTTTGTACATCCTAAAAGGGAGTAAAGGTTTTCAAAAACGAACGCGCCCCCAAGGGGGCTTAAAAATTTAAAACTTTTTTTTTTTTTAAAATGGGAAAAAAAAAATTTTTAATGTAAAAAAATTTTAAACTCACCCCCTTTTTCCATTTTACAATTAAAAAAAAAAAAAAAAAGTTACGCATATTTTGTATCGTCGTGTCCGAAAAAGTTCCATCTATTAAAACAGACCATTTAACCTATACACTAAACATTGTAGAAGAAAAAAAATTCCAAATGCCAAAATTGCGGTCTTTGGAATGCATGTGACTTTTTTGATAAAATTTATTCAAATTTTTATAGGACATGAAATGACCAAACTGGTAACAATACAATACAAGTACTTTTCGGCCTGCAAAAAATACACCCTCACTCAAGTCTGTAGGTGTTAGTACAAAAAAAGATATTGGTCGCTGAAATTTGCGGCATCATTTTCTAATATAGAAAATGTTTGGAATTTTTTTACAGTACCAAAACATGACTCAAACTGTACATTTTTTGGGATTTTTCCGGATGTTATCAAACCCGTAAAACCCGTTAATACAATTTTTTTTCTGAAGATTGAACCTGTAAAAGCAAAATACCACAAAAATTTCTAAATGCTTTTTTTTTCCCTTTTGGCCCCACTTAGAATTTTTTGGGGGTTTTCCCCCGTATATTTTATGGTAATATGAATAACACCCTTTTAAAAACCATTTCTCCCGCAAAATAAAAGCCTTCATAATTTAGTAGGGGAAAAAAAAAAAATGTTTATGGGCCCGGGGGAAAAAAGCCAAAAATTTTTATGACCACAGTGAGGGAAAGGGTTTTAAAAAAAACTTAGGGAAATTTTTTTTTTTTTTTTTGCTCATTTTTGCTCGGGGTTTTTTTTGTTGCAAAAAAACCCCAAAAACAGGACAGAAAATTTACTACTGAAGTCTATGTAAACCCATGGATTTTTTTTTGGTGTGGTTTTTTTCCAGAAATCCACAGCACTTAGTGTGCATTTCTGCAAAAAAACTGTATTTTTTTTTTTAAGCTGTTTTTGACATGCAATGAACGGTTATGAATGGTTTTAAGATTTGGTTTTCAGTGAATTTTTTTTTTGTCCGATGCAGTGTAGACCTAGCTTTGTGAATGGGAATTTAAAATGTATGCACATGCTGCTAAGAAATCTTCAAACTGAGCTGAAGTGCGGATTTAACATACATAACATCTCAATTTACGTTGTGGACATTTCCCTATTAACAATTTACAAGTGTCATAGATTTTGCTGTAGATTACCCCTCTCTCCAATCCTGAACTTGGTAAAGGTGGAGTTCTCATTTTGGAAACAAGAAAAACCATGATCCCTTCCATTTTCGGCAGCATGTTTATGGTGCCCTGTTGCGGTGCGCTCCAGCGATAACATACAGTCATGAAAGCACATGGAAATCTCCAAAGAAGCATAACAAACATTCATGATCTCAGGTGAATATAGTGGGTGGTTTGTTTATCCATCTCCCCTCTTCCAGTTTTACACTGGTTTGTAAGCAGGATAATCTGCAGAATTTGGTGTCGAGTTCCCTGCGGCCAACTGTGAAAACTTTCCACCGCAATCTCGCTCTGTGTGAACTTTCCCCATGATGTGACAGAGCACTTTTATGGACATTTTCAGCGGTGGAAAACCATCCTAAAATGCAGTTGATAGTGTCTATAGAGACCACAGAACTCACCCTGGGAGTGTAGTACTAGGAAGGCACTGATTTAAGATGTAGCTATTGACGTTTAGAACCTTTGTACTTGAATGACATCTCAGTTGCTGCTCTGAGGGCTTGATGTGTATTTTATGTATGTATTGAAAGCATGTAAAAATAAAATCAACCTAGACCAATAACTAAAATTGTTGTTTCATAATGTGTGTAACACAAAAAAGGGTACATGATATACGTGGCCAAGCATCCCAGCAATTCAAAGGTAATGTGATCGCATTGCAAAATGTAAGCATAGCAGCCAAAGTCACAATGTAGCCCTAACTCTAAAGAATATGCATGAGAAAGGGGATAAGGGCATGTCCCCACAGCAGAGGACAACTACCGGTCGGTTTATTTGACCGGTATTTGTCCTTTTTTAGTACCGTCCCCATGGCCACGGGAGGGAGGGGTTGGCTTTTCTCCGCCTCCCCCTTCACATTGACATGCACATGAAAACCAGACGGACGAATGTGCATGTTCAATCTTTTTCCGGCGGCCGGCGGTTTGAAAAACCGCCTGGCGGAAAACCCGTGCAGTGGGGACTGCAGCATGGGTTTTCCATAGAAGCCCGTTGTGCTCGTTTGCGGCCGGTTTTTAAGACTGTTTGCAAAACTGCAAACAATCTGAAAAACTGTCCGCAAACCTGTGACATGGGGACATGCCTTAAGAGTGGAGGAAGGTTTTTTGCTCCCTGATACATTTGTCAATAAGCATATTGCATTCAAATAGCTGCAATATGAGAGTGCAGTTATTTTGGGGGGATTTTCCCCCCCTAATCCTGGACAACTTCTTCTGTAAAGGGACAGGACAAGCATGCGATGTAAAGGAGCTGGCTATATTGAACTAAAAAATGCATCACTAAAAAGGCAACAAAAACTGACCACTGTCATCGTTTATTCCATTTTCTTCCAACCCCAAAATACTACAAATAAATGTAACTGTTTCAATAAATTTAGAACCAATTGCAAATAATCTATGCAAAAAATAAACCCACCACACATAGCAGTTCTTAAATGAGGAGGGAATTCGACATTGGTAAGTGAATGGTCACTTGTCTGTCTATACATCTAAATGTTGGACATGTAAATGCCTGTTTGCGTCTTCTACTTGATCATATTCCCTCATTTCCAATGGAACTGCATTCCCAGTCTTATCATAGGCACTTTGATGAAACAAGAACATGCTGCTGGCTTGCGCTTTGTATTCAATCCACTAAGCACCTTTCTTTCAAACCAGTAAGTATTTGAATTGCTACTCTCTCAATTAATCCTTGTGTCTGCTGTATTCTCTTCTTACATACAGCAAGGTAACAAATGTATACCATAATTAAAATAAACAGGTCCAATCTTTTAAACAGCCATTTAAAAGAAAATAGAAGTGTTGATACTGTCATATCAGGAGGTGGAGGAATTATCTGGATGTCCTAGAACAAAAAAGACAAAGTATGTCAATTTACATATGATACCTTATTTCTAATGAATATAAAGCCGATGCATAGTGGGGAAAAACAGTTGTGCTCAAAAGTTTACACACCCAGGCAGAATTTTTGCTTTCTTGGCCTTTTTTCAGAGAATATGAATTATAACACAAAAACTTTTTTTCCACTCATGGTTAGTGGTTGGGCGAAGCCATTTATTGTCAAACTGCTGTGTTTTCTCTTTTTAAATCCTAATGACAACAAAAAACATCCAAATGAACCTGATCAAATGTTCACACACCCCCAGTTCTTAATACCGTTTGTTGCCCCCTCTAACATCAATGACAGCTTGAAACCTGTTGTGGTAGTTTTTTTGTGGCTCTTTTTATTTTCCAGATGGTAAAGCTGCCCATTTCTTGCAAAAACCTCCATTTTCCGTAAATTCCTGACCCGTCTTGCAAAAACTGCGCGCTTGATATCTCCCCGAGGGCTAAATGATAGGGGCAGGACACTGAGGTGGCCCTCCAAATTCCCTTTGCTCTGCTGTAGCCAAATGACGGGCCCCCTTTTGGCCCTTTGTGTTTTGGATCATGCATGTTGGAACGTCCAAGTACGTCCATGCGCAGTTTCCCCGACTGATGACTGCAAATTTGCCTCATATTTGCTGAAACGTGTTTTGTATTCATCTTTTTTTTTCAACATACCAAGTGTCCTGTGCCTTTTTGAGCCCACACATCCCCCAAAACATCAGGATCCCCCCTCCATGCTTTTAAAAAGAATAGCAGGGGCTTGCTAAGGTCCCAAAACACCCGGGGGCCCCGGGGCCCTCTTTTTTATGTTTTTGCTCTGTAGGGGGGGGTTTACAAGGGATTTTTTTACGCCCCCATGTAGCGTGGGATGGATTTTTAAAAGAGAAATTATATCCCTTCACTATTTTTATGCCTATTTCAAAACTGTTTAAAAAAAAATTTTAAAAGAACTATACTTATCATAAAAAAAAGGGGGGAAAATTCCATTCACTTAGCTACCGTGAAATTGCAGACAATGTGCAGCCCCAAATTACAAATCACACCCTGCCTGTAATTTGGGTCACAAGGGCCTCTTTGTCACTTTAAAATTAGTGGGTTTTACAAGGAAATATTTTATTTTTAAATCACCCTTTATGGGCGAAAAAACTACAAGTAGTTTTTTTAAAACCCCCCCCCCCCCCGTAGGGCCTGGTTCACACGCGCAGTTTTTTTGCTTTGGCCATCAATCTCTGCCAATGTTTGTTGTTTGAACACAAAAAACCACAGCAATATTTCTTTCCTTTCAACTAAGAACCAAACAAAAAACCTGAACGGACCCACTGTTTTTAAATA
The DNA here is from genome assembly GCA_025379985.1 of Phyllomedusa bahiana. Classification (NCBI taxonomy): domain Eukaryota; kingdom Metazoa; phylum Chordata; class Amphibia; order Anura; family Hylidae; genus Phyllomedusa; species Phyllomedusa bahiana. Next base: position 10,038 of record JAODAL010043717.1, read on the forward strand.
GGTCCATTGGGTCCGGGTGTCTGCAGTAACAAACCCCCTTTTGGTTTTCTGTTTTACATCAGCCCAAATAGACATAAAATTTTTTCACAAAAATTGTTCGATTTCAGAAAAAAATATTCATTTAAATCACACAAAACTCCAAACAATTAAAACCCCTAAAAAATGCACAGTTGTTTTTTTTCCAACTCCAACCACAAAGAATTTGTATTTTATGTACATACGGGGCATTTAGTTGGGCCTCAAAAAATAAACCGTTCCAAAAAAGGGTCTCACAAGGCAAAGAAAAAGCTTTCGGACCTGGACAAAATACGCTATGCCCCCTTACTGTTGTGTCCAGCACAAAACATTTACAAAACGAAACAACATCCAAAATGACCATTCGTGCGCTTCCCCCATGGGCACTTTGTGGATCTGTTTGGGATTTTTTTTCCCATATTTTTTTACATAACCCAACACAAGTCCTAAAAGGGGCAAGCACGTAAAAACCCAAAACAAAAGAATAAAGACCTGCCTGCCTCGAAAATGGTGGAGGGGGCACCCTGCCCCCCAGGAAAACTCGCACTGTAAATTGGGGAAAAATTTACTATGGAGAGCACAAGGGGGGGCACCACAGCAGGAGGCAGAAAAAATGGGGGAAAGCAGGGACAACCTCTGGTTTCCCCCCGCAGCCGCAGGACCTTTATCCTCTCTCACCTGAACCATTGCTTTATGTGTCCCCTGCACATGGGCAAGCTTTCTGCCGAGTGATTTTAAGGGCTTCTCGGGGGCCACCCCCCCCTCCCCCCTCTCCCCGGGGCTCTAGCATTGTACGAGGGAGGGGGAAGGGAAGCCTGCAAGGGGAAAAAAGTTTTGCTGCCGCCCCCGGGCCCCTTTTACCCATCAATCCTCTCTACAGGGGGTTTTTCACAGGGCCCGCGCCAGGGGGGGCCCCGCTTTCAGTGGTTTTGGGATGTCTGATACGCTCCCCTGCGCGGGTTTTTTTTAAAGACCCGGGCAGCCGTTCGGTTTGCAGGAATTTACCCGTCGCGGGCCCCAGGAAATTTCCCCCCTATTCGGGAGCCTCGGCCCTTTCCGGGACAGCGGTAGTAATGGGTTCGGGGCACAGGCTGTTTCATTCGGCTTGTGCCCCAAAAACCCCTAGCAACACCCCTAGAATAGTGTTCCTTTTCACATAATCGTGAACCCTCTCCAAATGTAACATTTAGGTTTTTTGGCCAAAATTAAAATTTTGGGCTCATCACTACAAATGACCTTGTTCCAGAAGTTTTGAGCTTGACTCTGTGCATTTGGGGTAAAGTAGCCCCATTTCTTGTAACATTTCCCAGCAATGGCTTTCTTCTGGGGGACTCGACTATCCACCTTTTTCTTCAAGTGCCTCCTTAGTGCATTTGAAGCAACCCACCGCTATTTTTTAGAGAGTCCTGAAAATTTACGATGATTTTTTGGGGTTTTTTCTTTTTCATCCAAAAATAAATTTCCCGGAAAGTTCGTTTTGCTGACTTGGTTTTGCTTTTAAAAGAGCCCCCGATTTTCCATTTATTAATCACCCTTTTTAACACGCGATGGACATTTTCATTCCTTGGGTATCTTTTTTGTATCCCTTTCCTGTTTTAACAGTTTAACTACCTTTTCCCCCCGAGATCCGTTAAAAAATTCTTTTTTTTTCCCCGACTCACAATCCAGAAAAACCCCTGGGTGGATGAAAGATCAAAGTCGTCGGATCCCAAAACTCACTCAGCTTTTAGGCCCCACACTGTTAAAAAGCAAACTGGTCACAGGGGAGGATGTCAATGTTCCTTTAGTAGCCATTCAAACCCTTCTGTGTCAACTTCTTTGCATGTTATCAGGCCAAAATCAACAGGGTATGTAAACTTTCGATCAGGGTCATTTGAAGTCTTTGGTTGACAATATGATTTATAAAGCGAAAAGACAGTAGTATGACCCAACCACTAACCATGAGTGGAAAAAAAAAAATTTGCGTTATCATTCTTATTCTCTGAAAAAAGGCCAAGAAAGCAAAAATTCTGCCATGATATGTAAACTTTTGAGCACAACTGTAGGTGATAGAATGTGAATCAATGGCTTGGGAAGCAGAGAACATGGGCACTGATGAATACAATGAGGAACTTGCCAGAACCAGCAGAGTATAAGGCTATGTTCACGCGGTGTAATTGCAGGACGTATTTCGCCCCGCAATTACGCCGTGTGTACAGGGGCGGGAGCGGGGCCATTCATTATTCTCGGCGCGTATACGCCGTGAATAACTGATGTCACTTCGCTCCCCGCTCAGTGTATTGGGCGAGCGGGGAGAGGAGACATAATCCATAGTTCTCTTAGTCATGCTATGACTAAGGGCGTACTTCTAGCCCGAAACGCGTCAGCATTTCTCTAGCTCCACGTCTAGGGGACCACCGCTACCTGTGCTTATCACTCTTGCAGTTGTCTATCCTGTTGATTTTATAAGCACATTTCGTCAATAAACCTTGGATGTTTTACTTGCAATTGGATCGTGCTGGACCGTTCATCATTTCTCTCTGTTATTGCAATACTGCTGTGAGGCTTCAGCGAGGCCCCGTGCACAGAGCACATGGGATAGAGCTGGCTACATCCAACATCTTTCAGTGAGTTAATTTGGTCCACAGTACCTACATACTCTGCTGGTTCTGGCCAGGTCCTCATTATATACATTAGTGGCTATTTACCTACAAAATTTTCTCCAACTGCTCTCTAAACCATTGATTCACATTCTATCACCTATTTCCTTACTATGCAACAGCTTTATATTCCTGAATGACTATACATGATTAAGGTTTATTATAAACTGAAACATATCGGAGTACAATTCAACATCGCTTCATTTCACTCTGACAAAACATCTGTAAATATAATTTTCTGCAATACAAAAATCAAAATCTACATTTGTGAGCTCCAGAGTCCAGATCCAGCATTCATACGGAATCGGACAGAAAGAAGCTCTGTATAACATCAGAGGTGTAGACAGGTAACCAATCAGTCAAAAGGGGCAAGTTCAGAGTTTGTATAATGAGGAGGTGCACAAAGCAGAATTGTAATATCCAATACCACATATTCTTTACATCACCACTCCAGAGTACAGCGTGCGTGGAACAGTCTTTAACCTCTGAAAAGGCCTTAATGACCAGCTACATGTTTAAGTTTTTGCCTCCCTGCATTTCAACAGTTCTAACTTTTTTTATTTTTTAAGGAACACAGTGATTTGAAGACTTGTTTTAGGCAGGGGAAGTTATACATTGGGGGGGCACAGTCTAAGGCAGTGTTTCTCAGCTACAGTCCTCAAGACCCACCAACAGGTCAGGTTTTCAGGATCTCTCACACAATGCACTGACAATAACTATATCACATGTGCAATGCTAATTATATCACCTGTGCAATAGTGAGGAAATCCTGAAAACTTGACCTGTTGCTGTGTCTTGAGGACTAGGGTTGAGAAACACTGATCTAAGGCTATGTCTACACTGCAGTGGCCAAAAAACGACCTGAAAACCAAATCCTAAAAAGGTTTATAAAACTGTTATTTATCCACTGCTTGTCAAAAACTGCTGCAGAAAATGTCCGGTTTGTGGTGCGATTTGCATTGATTGCTTGTCTTCAACTCTGGTTATTAATGTATGCATAAATCAAACCATTAGATGTAACTCCACCCTACAAAAGGTCATGTAAAGTTCATCATTGCATTTATATGTAATGTTGTAGGCGTTTTACGGATTTGAGTGCTAAAATCTAGATTTTTTTAATGGATTTTGGCACAAATAAAGTTCTCACTTTTGTCGCTAGAAAGTTTTTTTTTTTAAATGGATTTTGGCACTAAAAATCCATTTATTAGCGCCAAAATCTGTAAATCTGTAGATTTTTAGCTGCAAAAGCATGGACTGTATTATATACCGCGTTTCCCCGAAAAGAACTATATTTCCTATTTTGCCATAGGCAAACTTAAACTCTATCAGTTCTCTATCTGTAAAACACTAAAACGTAACTTTTATTATGTATAACTCTTACCTCTATGCACACTATTTAAAAACCTGATTTCTAACCATTTCTGCGTTGATCTAGTGCTGACTGGATGCAACTAGATGCAATAGCGTTTGAAGACACTAATATTTTTGCATGCTCCCATATTTTTGCTCCCATTGTGACGTAATGAATTAGGTGGCTAGCCGTGAGCCGGAAGAGAGAATCTTCAATGGGGAAGTTGTGAGGCGAAACTGCGGGAGGGAGGGGGGGGCGAACCATTTGAGCCTGCAGCTTTATTAAAATGAATATAATTATTACATATAAAAAAGAAGTGGTTTATGGAAACAGTCTGAGACAATAGTATACAGCACAAAAAAACATGTACTTAATAGGGGTTGCAGCTTTATTAAAAATGAATATGTATTTTAGATATATAGGAGAAGTGCTTTATGGGAAGTTATGACAGTGATGTATTTGTACAGTGAAATCTATATTCCCAATGAAATAGGCATATTACATGTGGAAGAGAGGGGGCTTATGGGAGCTATAAAGCTGGTATGTGCTGTGGAATATAACCACCTATTCTGTTCAGTCCTTGAAAGGTGAGGCACGAATTGGCAATAATATGAGGGGAAGCGGACGGAAGCCCATCACAGTTAGGCTGGGGTGTCCTCCTGGTGCAGTGCTTTGGGCCCGCGGCAGCACGGTAAGATGGGCGCAGGCCTTTTTTGGAGATGGGGAATTTGCCTGAAAGGGTTGCTGTTCATGAGAGCCCTGGTGGCAGCTCTAGCAGGACATGTTATGAAATGTGCGTGCAGGAGAGTTTGGGAAGGGGAGTGGGGTTTATTTTGGATTCCTGATGGCTAATTGGTGAGCACCTGAATAGGGTGTGTACCTAACATGATATAAAAGGAAGTGAGCTTACACCACGTGATCGGATCTCCAACCCGATGAAGCCAGGTTAGCTGGCAAAACATGTCGGGGAGGTCCCGATATGACGTTTTTTTAAAGTGTGATCTCTCCCCCTCTGTCTACAAGTGTCACCTGCTGCAGACGGTGTTTCACAAGGGGCCCATTATTTTTTTCTGTGTCTATGAGATTAGGGACGACTGCCCAAGTTGTTGGCTTGGGATCCCTTACTGGAGCTAGTACTTTGCTATAGATATAAGGCTCTCCTGTTAATGGGTGGTGCTCCACCAAAATTGATAATAGAAAAGGGAGTTATTCCCTCTTTCAGAAGCAAAAAGTTTTTAAAAGATTGGGTTTAGAAATCAGTTTTAAATAGTGTGCATAGAGGTTAAGAGTATACATAATAAAATTACGTTTTAGTGTTTTACAGATAGAGAACTGATAAGTTTGCCTATGGCAAAATAGGAAATATAGTGATCAAAAGTCACTCTGTTCTCTTGCGAGATTCCCAATTTTTTGGAGATTATGTCCCCGAAAATAAGACACCCCCGAAAGTAAGACAGCAGAGATTGTTGAATTCCCTAATATAAAGCAACCCCCGAAAATAAGACATAGCGGAAATCAGGGGGTTGAAGGACCTGTGAAGGGAGGTCATGTGACTGATTTCACCACAGGTCCCGAACATCCAAAAGGAGAGTAGACAGAAAGTACATGTAAGTAACAGAGGGAAGAGAGGGGAGAACAGAGCAATGACACTGACACACACACCTCACAGGATGGCTGATGGGGCATGCTGGAACTTCTAGTTCTACAAGTCCCAGCATGTCACATTTGCCATCCTTTGAGATAAATCACTGCAGCTGCCATAAAATGTCCTTTACATACATAGATCCTATGGTTTGTGACTCTAAACTTTAAGATATATATATTGTATACACTAGTATAGCATGCTATAATTTATTCATGGAGAAATAAGACATCCCCTGAAAATAAGACATAGGGCATCTTTAGGAGCAAAAATTAATACAAGACGCTGCCTTTTTTGGGGGGAAACAGGGTAGTTACATAGTTTGTAAGGTCGAAAAAAAGACGTCCTTTCAGTTCAGCCTTAAATGGAATGTGTCATCAAAAAATTACTTTTTGTTTAACTCATGTTTTTATGTTAAACACATTTTTTTAAGAATTTTTTGTTTCTTTTGTTTAATTTTCCATATCACTTTCAATATTTTTTAATAATTCTTAAGTCCTGCAGTTTTCACTTTGGCCACTAAGCCTAATAACAGTCTGACACTTCCTGCCCTATAGATAAAGATTTTCAGCAGTGTGTTCGTTATTAACACAAGCAGGGTCAAACTGAAAGGAGACAACCAGTGTGAAAAAAGATAACACAGAATCCACCCAGTCACAAGAGGAGAGGGTCACAGCTCTCAGCCCCCTCCTCCCGCAGAGTGAATTTTTTCCCAGGTTTACACAGCATGACTACAAAACTGTCCTATTGAAGTCTATGGGACAGAAACAGTATTAATACTCCTATGTGCATGAAGCTGCTGTAAAGTATCTCTCTGACTGCTGTTAAAGCTGTGCAAACAAAGCCTAAATGGCCAAAGTTGAGAACTGCAAGACTTAAGAAATTATTAAAAAATATTGAAAGTGATATGAAAAATTAAAAATATAAAACCCAAAAAATTCTTAAAAAATGTGTTTAACATAAAAACGCGAGTTAAACAATAATACATTTTTGATGACATTCCCTTTAAGATAGAGCTGCACTTCTTCCTGGGTTAGACAAGAAACATTTAAGGTGGAGTTTACCTCCTCCCTCTGCTCATCAACAGGAAGCTCATCCTCCTCGGTAAATACAGTGGAGAAAAAATTGTTTAATAGGTTTTGCTTTTTTTCTCATCGCCCTCTATAGTCTCTCCCTCAGTATTTTTCAAGGGGCCAACATTTTCTGTTTTAATCTTTTTACTATTTATATAGTTAAATATTTTTGGGGTTAGTTTTACTTTCTATGGCAATAGGTTTCCTCTGTTCTTTATTTTGTCCCTTTATCTTTTATTTTACATATTTTATTTTTTTCCCTATAGCTTCTTAGTGCCTCTTCACGGGCCCTCTGTTTTAGCAGCTGAAAACGCTTTTTTTTTTGTTTTTTATTGCCCCTTTACTTCTCTGTTGATCCACATTGGGTTTTTCCTGTTTCTAATTATTTTATTACCATAAGGTATATACCTCTCACAGTGGGCACCTAAGATGTTTTTAAAAATATCCCCATTTATTATTTGTTCTGCCATTTTTAAACACCTTGTCCCAGTAAATACGGTTTAGGGCCTCCCTAAGCAGAAGAAAAAATAGCCTTCCTAAAATTCAGTGTTTTTGTGGCTCCCTGACAAAAAAACTCTATTGAAGGATAAATGGCAATAAGCACCAAAATCCATAAAAAAAAAAAAAAGTATATTTTAGCGGCAAAATCTGTTAAAAAACAGATTTCTAATGATGAGAGATAACTTTTAGTGCTAAAATACATAAAGTTCTCGCTTTTGTCCAAAATATTTTTGTAATTTTTTTTTTTTTTTTTTACGAATTTTAGCACTAAAATACGGACTTTTATGGATTTTGCCACTTATAAAGTTCTCTCGCTTTTGCTGTTAATCCTTTTTACGGATTTTAGCGCTAAAATACTTTAAAAATCGGATTTTTAGCAGCAAAAGCGAGAATTTTATTAGCACCAAAATCTGTTAAAAAACCCACTGGATTTTAGCATCAAAATCTGTTAAACCCCCGATTCTAGCGCCAAAATCCATAAAAAAATAAAAAAAAATCCCCAGATTTTAGCACCAAAATCCGTTCAAAAAACCCCCGGATTTTAGCGGCAAAAACAAGATAACTATTATGAACGGTACAAACGAGCACACAACGGACACTATGCAGAATTGATCAGGTATAACCTGTTTTAACACCCACTATAGGTGGGACTTTAATCTCCTGGGTGGGTTTTCATTCCAAAAATTGTGCCCAAAAAACATCCGGCGCTTTCCAATAGTAAATTTTCTACCCTGCTCTGGCATTTTTTGCAACATGTTTCAAAAATGACTAGCATATAAAATGACCAGAAAAAAGACGTTCAGTGGAGACAGCAGGACGTTTTTTAAGTCTAAGGCTAGGTTCACACGGGTTAACTGCGGGACATAATTACGTCCCGCAATTACGCCGCGGGAGTGGGGCCGGCACTTCGCCGGCCCATAGACAATCATTGCTAGCGGCGCGTATACGCCGCTGGTAATTCACATGTCACTTATCTCCCCCCCGCGGTGTATTCGCCGAGCAGGGAGAGGAGACGTAATCCATAGTTCTCTATGAGAACTGTGAATTACCGTAATGACTGGGACGTATTCCAGCCGCAATTCGCGCACTATGGCGCGTAATTACGGACCGAAATACGGCCCATTTTAAGCCGTGTGAACATGGCCTTAGGGACATCTTTACAGTCCTTTATTCAGTTTTTTTAGAAAACGAAACATTTTTTTCGCAGTGTGAACATAAGTTTTTCCGCAATTAATTTATTATTTATTTTACAGCATTCACATTTCATACTAAATCTTAGATAAATTCTACAGGTTATTCCGGTCATGTGGATACCTAATATGCATAGAGGTTTTTTGTGTTATGTATGCATAAGGGGTATTCCCATTTCATTATTTACCATTTTGTACATGTTTAAAGAGAACCTGTCACATAGGTTATGCCCCCCTTGCTGAGGACAGCACAAGCCAGTGTCAGACCTGCTGTTTCCAGTGCTGTGTCTCTTATTCTTTAAGATGCTGTAGTTTTAGAGCATTTAATGCTCAAATCTGGCAGTTTTAAGTCAGAAAAGAGTCCAGCTTATTCATGAAGAGAGTCCATTTAATTCATGACCCGTCCGCCTGCAGCTAGCTGCCTCATAACTGATTAATCTATTACTTTGAATAGGTAGAAACATGTGAATAACTGCCAGGTGGGTGGGACTAGCCTTGGGTGGGCGGGTTTAATACCTGCTCATGAATAAGCTGAATACATTTCTGGCTTAAAACTGCCAGATATGAGGGGTAAATACTCAAACTACAGCATCTTACATAATAAGGGGCACAGCGCTGGAAACAGCAGGTCTGACACTGGCTTGTGTTGTCCTCAGCAAGGGGGGCATAATCTATGTGACAGGTTCCCTTTCAACTAATCAAAGACCATTACCAAATGTTTATGTCTGAAATAAAACAAAATCAGAGTTTACTTAGTGTAAACAACCAACTCTGCCTGCTCTAGAAGCTCTGTCCCCGATGATATCACTGCTGGATCTTAGCAGCAGCACCGGAGCTTGTTTATGTTTCTTTGGGACAAACTTGAACGTTTGGGACTATGTTCACACGGCTTACTCACGGCGTAATTGCGGGACGGATTTCAACGGCAACTACGGTGTATGTACGGGGACGTCAGCCCGCTGGCCCCATAGACTTTCATTATCCACGGTGCGTATCCTGCCAGGATAATGTGCATGTCACTTTCTCACAAGCGGGGAGAGGAGATGGAATCCATAGTTGTCTATGAGAACTGTGGATTACCGTAATGACAGCTGTATTTGCGTGCAGTATGGCACGAAATACGGAACGAAATCCGTCCCAAAATAAGCCATGTGAACATAGCCTTAGAGCTCTGTAGCCTTCTGCCCAGTTTTTAAAAGTAATTACCAATGTCGCTATAACATATTCAGATAGGAATAGCAGAGCGAATATGCTGTAGAAACATGCACAGCCTGAAGCTGGCTGTTTAGAGTAAGCTCTGTGAAGCAGCTTGATGAGAAAACCCTTTTAATCCCTAAGTTGTTAAAGTAGACAGATCTGAACATGGAAGAAGGAAGTAGCCGGCAAGAGTCGTGGTTCAAGGATGCGGTACACAAACTTCAGTGTGCAAATGAAATTTTTAACAATTAATATGTAATGCTAATACATACATGTATACTACACTCCTGAGCAATGGCCTTGTCAAGCTACTTCCTCCTTCAGGTCCACTTCTACATACTTTAGCAATATAGTAAGTTTCAGGAATTCTATTGGATGCAGTTGCTTTTTACATTAATTGGCATGCTAATTATTAAACCAAAACTCTCATATGCACTCTGGAGTGCTTTGTATATGTAACTACAGAAGTCCAGTAGAGACCTCATCGACCTCTCTAAAAGCTCAGATCAAAGAATAGACTGGACACACCGCTCCACTTTGATCAGACATTAGATTTAACCCCATCTATTGCAAAAAATAAAATGTAGGGTGAAAGTGTCAATTCTGCACCAAAATAGGCATTGTTGACGATTTCTATGTCCATCCACACGTATTGTGCTGTAACATGTGAACATGGGCCACAGTCACTTTGTAGACAGAATTGCACCCACTAGTTGTGTTGATATGGCATTTTTTCTATTCTAGTTCAAATTAAAAATAAAACTGGTATCTTGATATGATCTGTACACTATATTTAACCGATCTGTTGTAGTTGCTATATGTGGAGTTGAACCGTGAATTGAACCTAGACGCATAGTTAAAATGAGGGGAGAGGAACAAACTTGTGTTTTTTTATTTATTTATTTGTTAAACACATCATCTGGTTTTATTTTCAGGGCGTCCTACTGGTCTTTATTGCTACACATTTTTTGGTAATTGTGTGTGTTTTTAATTGTCACTTCTTTGGTTATAATGTACGAGGTTTGTTTATAGACTATCTCTGCGTATTGCTGGTTGCTGCATATTAAACTCATTTCAACTTTTCTTTTGGCACACACCTGCATTCTTGGCACTTTTAGCTTTTACAATTATTTATTATAGAGGGCACACGCTAAGGGGTAACTTTATTTTTGTGTGATATATTCCCATTGGACTGGGATTTTTCTATATAGTCCGCCTCTCCCTTCTAAAGTGTTGGACATTTATGTGAACCTATGGCTTATTGTGTGTCATTTTTTGGTTATTTTTGTTAATTGTATGTTTGTGCGCCTGCACATATTTGTATTTCCTACAATTTCAGTGGATTTTTATGACCTTCATCCATACGCCGCTTTGCTTTCCTTTACGAAATGCTTATTTTTTAGAAGATTGTTGGTAGCTATCTTTATTTGCAGTGTCTTTGTTTTTGCTGTTGGGTAAATATTTTTTTTTTTTCCTTTTTGAAGTGCTGCCTATTCTATTATTTGATTTGTTTTTTTAATTACTTTACTTAACTGTTACTGCTATTTATTTATAACATTTTACATTATATTTTGTCATTTATTGCGGGCATGCACTAGTCTTTTGCTACAAAGTTTTATATCAAGTGTAGAATAAAAGGGGTTTATTTTGCCATTTGCACATGTGCGCTGTTACCATTTTAATTGGCTGTCACTTTTTCACACATTCCACCTAGTGCGCCAAAAATGGATGTGCAGCGTACTGCTATTTGGAAGCCTATGTAATTTCTCAGATTAATTGCACGTCTATACACTTGTATAGACCAATGTAATGCAGATTAACACGTTTACAATCACTGCAGCTCTGAATTTTCATTTGGTGGCCACAAAGAAGCCAATGTGACATGCATGTGGGGTATCAGTACAAAATATGCAGAGCGGGAGACCTGTGCACAATTACTAGTTTTTTGTTTCCCTGACATACTTATTATGGGTAATAATTAGATTATTATTAAGATTATTATAACACTTAAGCAGGTTTTTTTTATATAATTGTAAATTTTTATTACATTTTTACAAACACAAAGCCGTGTAGGGCTACAGAAAGTAATCAATAAGGTGCATGGTCTAAGCAGGGTTTTTATAAACTTAGTAATGTAACATTTATTCTAGGACTTTATTACTTAATATATTTATTGAATTTTTTTTTATACTTTTTGCCGCTCACATTTCTGGTGTCTTTCATCCCTCCAATGATTCCTTAAATTGAATTATTAATAAAAGATTATAATAACTGTTATAAATTGGTTTATAGAACATCAAGTTATTATTAATTAGCAGAAGGTAAATATATTTTTCAGGTTGGTAGTTTTTATAAGAACACACTTAACCCCTTAACGGCATGTTATGTACTATTATGCTAAGTAGTGAATATAGAGTGGGTTCAGTCCACTCCATACATCTCATTTACTTACAGCAAACACTTGCCATCAGTGTGACCAGAGCATCTAAACCATCAGACAGCAGGGGGTCATCCTGCCAATGGGTTTCAGATTATAGCTATGTAAAGAAATTCTTTTTTAAGGTAGTAAAACAATTTATAGAACTTACCATAATTGTATTTACAGAATAAAGTAAATGTCATCTATAGCGCAGTGTGAACAAAAAGATAATTCCAAAATGTCACAATTATGTCCCCCCAATAATTAATTTTTGGGCATCTTAATACATTATATGGTGCCACTAAAAAATACAACTTGCCCAACAAAAAACAAACTCTCAAATGGCCATTATACCTACAGAAAAATAAAGTCATGGCCCTTGAAAAGTGAGGATAGAAATTAAAAAAAAAAATAAAAAAAAACAAGTCATTAAGGGGCTAATGATATTAGCAATACCTTTTTTAATGTGTGCAACGACATTACTAAAACTGGTCTCATTTACCATCTGGTGATGAATTCAGGAACAGTTCTAAGTATCCATGTTCTAAAAAGAGAGAAAAATATATATGGTAGATACAAGTTGAATATGTAGAGAACTATCTGAATATTTTGTACTATTGAAGTAATCATGGCAGGCAAAAAACTGATCAACATGCAAGAAATTTTTTAAAAGAGTCCAGTTAAATTTTCCCAAATCTCATCCAGCTTAATAAATTGAAAGGTTTTCATCCAGCTATAACACTTGTCTCTGGTCCCTAGTAAAAGTCTCATTCAGAGGGCGTTATTACTGGAGACCAGCTTTGATTAGAATGTATAACCAAGAACTAGAAGAGACACCTCATAAAATACAGCACAGCCCAAAAATGGTTTATATATAAGAATACTTATTAATGGCAAATTCTCAGATTTGTCAATAATAAAAATGTATTCTTTTATATAAACCATGTTTGGCTGTGGTGTATTTTATGGGGTCTCTTTACATGTTGACTATACATTCTGTGATTTTGACATCTTTTTGCACCTCATGTTGGTGAGATATTTGGGTGGAGCCTGCTGTCTTTTTAAAGGGGTTTTCTCGCTACAATGAATAGCATTCAACATGTGGGGCCAGGTAATTCAAGACTTTTTCTAAATAAATTGCTCTTTGGTTAGGAGATCAGAGATATTAATGTCTCTAGCAGGGCCGTTCCTAGGGGTGGGCAATCGCTCGGGGCGCCGAGGCTGCGCTCACCTGCCTCACCTGCCCGGGGATCGGCCTTTGACTGCGTGGACATTGTAAAACGGCTGCACAGAGTCAGGCTATGTTCACATGGCTAATTGCAGGGCGTACAGTAAGCCCCACAATTACGCCGGGTGTTCGGGAGCTTTTGCCGACTGGCGCATAATCCCACGGCGTGGAGGGGTCAGCAGCCCGCCAGCCCCATTAACTACCATTACTTGCGGCACGTAAGCGCCGTGAATAAATGGCATGTCAATTATCTCCCTGCACACTCGCTGTATGGCTGCTCCTACAGGGAAGAGGCAGGATGGATCGTTACCCTCCTGCCTCCTCCCCTGTATGTATCGGTGCTCAGTGATGGCTGTACATACACAGCTGGGTGTAAGCAGCGTGAAGACGTCGCATCGCTTACACTGAACCCCGGCTCCCGGACCTGGCAGCGCTGCAGGGATCCTGCCGAGGTCAGTAAGTTTCTTCTATTCTATTATCATTACCTATAGGGGGCAACTATCTGGCTACAGGGGCAACTACCTGGTAACGGGGGCGGGGGGGGTGTTGCGTGGCTACAGGGGCAGATACCCGGTAATGGAGGGAGGGAGAGGGGGGAGGTGTTACGTGGCTACAGGGGCAACTCCCTGGCAATGAGGGGGAGGGGGGAGAGTTGCATGGCCACAGGGGCAACTCCCTGACAATGGGGGGGGGGGGGGATTGCATGGCTACAGGGGCAACTACCTGGATATGGGGGCGTGTTACATGGCTACAGGGGCAACTACCTGGCTACAGAGGGCAGCTAACTGGGTACAGTGGGCTACTATCTGGCCACAGCGGCAACAATCTGGCTACAGGGGGTATTACATGGCTACAGTTTGTTACTATCTGTCTACAGGGGGCATATTACATGGCTACCATTTGAGACGCTACAGATGGGGAGTTTGTATAGAGATAGGAATTGGTAGAGAAGTGCTGATAAAGTGAGGAGTCCAAGAAGTTTGTTTTGTAAATTCTACAGTGAAGAGTCGTGGCTAGGAGAAGTCGACATGTCAGTCTGGGCCAGATGGAGAAGAGAAAGACAACAACTCTCCTGTAAGTCCCTGGATGTAACTTTACTGTAATCGATTATGTGTCTGCAGAGCCTCTGTACAACTGGTATCCACCACTGTATGGTGGTAATATAGGTTGTAGTATAATGGCTTATATTCAGTAATGGTCAGTTTGTATTATTCCGTCACTATGTGGTGGTGATACATGGTCATGGTGTGCTGGTATTATTCGGCCACTATGTGGTGGCGATATGTGGTCTTAGTAGGACATTGGTACTATTAGCCTGGGACTCTGGTTTTGTGTATTTGATCACTGTATGACTTATTTTGTCATTTTATTCGTAGCACATTGTGTTAAAGATTTTTGTATATTTTGGCTCTGATTTATGGTGCTGCACCGTGTCAAATTGTGGTGCATTATGTTATGGGGTGAGCGGGGGGTTGGCTAAATTTCTTCACCTCGCCCTGAGTGCAATTTAGCCTAGAAACGACCCTGGTCTCTAGGTTACCATCAACATCTCTCTTCCTGATTAAACAGAAAGCAGGGGAAGACATCACTGAGGAGAACAGTCTTTATCTATAACAAGATTAGACTGTTTAATTCTTTACCTTGTTTTCACTACTGTGGGGTCAGTAGCATTGTTTACTTACAGATTACATCTCCTGCATTTATGTCACTGAAACACTTAGCTGAGAATAGCAGAGCTGATATGCTAATCACTGATATAAAACCACCCATAGCTGGATTAGAAAGTGTGATGCTGAAGCTGCCTGTGACTCAGACTGCGTGAGAAAACCCCTTTGATCGTATCTTTACCATTTTTGTGTGTGTGTAGATATAGGTGATTTTATAAAATATTGCTTTACTCTTCTTGTAATGATCACAAGATACAGCTGCAATCACAGTTCTGCTTTTATTCTCTTGAATTTTCTACTGCATAGTGCTTGGCATAAAGATACAACGTACAGTCATGTAATTCTTTAGAGCAAGATCTATACAGATAATCTGGAGTAATAAATTCTAAGCTCACACAAACTCCAGGAACATATCTGGGTTCACTGTTAGAAATAACAACCAGCAGAAGAAGGGTATGTTCACCCGGCGTCTTGTGACCGTGAGAACATCCGCTTTTCTGATGCGTATGTCATGCAATTCTTGGATCGCATCTGAAAGACGGACCCGACAGGTGCGAGGCAGACACGCAGCGGTGATCACTGTGAACGCCGCTGCGTGTTCCTCATAGCCGGCAGTGATAATCTCACTGCTAATTGTTAGATGCGTCTCTGGGTCCGTTCACATGGACCCAGAGACGCATCAGAAAAGCGGAGGTTCACGCAGATGCAAGACACCGTGTGAACATACCCTTAGCAGCATGTAGTATAAAATAGGCTTAGGATCAATACTAGATAAGTAACAAAATTGAATTGAAAGGTGGACAATAATTTTAAACCTCTGAAGACATCCATCAATGGAGCCAAGTCATTATCGTCCTGTGCCCAGAGGGATGTTGTGGGCTCAGGAACAGTGCCTGCACCCTACACTACAGGGGTCAACTGTATATTACTACCCTTCGTAGTAAAAATTGATAAAAAAAAAATTAAGCTTAGGCCTGGCTCGCACCTGTGTCAAGAGGTTTTGTTCCAAACCTCATGTTTCAGAGATGCAAACGGACCTGTTTTACTACAGACCCACAGAAAAAAATTTTTGCGGCCTGCGGTGCTATTTTTTCCCCATCATACCATGCACATTGCAACAGAGGTTCTAAACCTTCAACACTAATGTGAACAAGGAATAAATCAATTTGCTGGTTTACACACTTCCTTTACTTGCAACAGCACACTAAGTTTTGTTACAAAATAATATAAAATGAATATTGTTAATTCCCAATCTAAATGGCAACCAGACTTACGCATATGGCATCTGTTTTTGGCCATGGCAGCCACTGCATCCTCATGGGTCAAAAATCTTACTACTGCTTCTCCAGAAGTACCTCCTGCATCTGCACTATATTCAATATTAATCTTCAATGGCATCACAGGATGGAAAAACTGTAAGACAAAGGGCACAGTGTCAAACACTAATTTCTTTCATCACTATGAAGCTATATTCGCTAAATACTTTATTGCCTAGCATTTACTTACATTCGCAATATCTTGCCCAGAAGCATGAAAAGGGAGTCCTCGAATGTGGATATCATGGACTGGTGATACAATTGTGAATTCACTGGCATCCACAGCCTTCCCAGACAAGTCCTTGCTATAATCTGTAAGTGAATTTAAAGAAAAAAAAAAAAATTGCAAATTATGTTACCTAATTCAGCAATTTGTACTATTTGCTTTACTACAATATTCTACTCTGCCAGAGTGAATAATGTCTGATTGCATACCGGCAGTTCCCGGGCTACAAATAAGTCCGGTTATGCAAGTGTTCTGCAGCATTTGTAGTGGAAAGAGGTACAGCCAACTTTTTTTTTTTTTCAGTTTTGGATATTATAGGGAAGGGTTTATGTGTTGTTCGACAACTTGTACTTTCAGTATATGTTCATAAATATGTTTTGTCTATGTTTGGAAAAACTAATAAAAATCTTTATGGTTCTAGGGAAGGGTTAACACACCTGTAACGTTTGTTTTGCTGTCTGTGCCCTATTGTTCCCTTATTAGGGTTCTGTAAAGTCATACTGTGTATTGATTAAATGAAATGTATATAATTTATTTACAGCAAAAAGATGTAGTAACTCTGCATGGTCCAATACTCAAGTGAGACATCTTAAACTGCAAATGGCAATGTTGTAAGTTCAGTGTGGAGTTTTGGCTCGGGTTAACCGTCTTCAGTTATATCTGAAGAAAGAGTGGTGGCATATGTGCAAAAGGCACCGAGGACTGAAGTTTAATGTGGTGCAACTCTGACAACACACTCAACAATAGCCTCTGTTCTTAAAGGGGTTTTGCCACGATGTAATGTTGACGTGGGATCCTCCAAAATCGGTATTTAATCACTTTTCTAAATATATGTCATTTAAAAAAATTAAAGCCTCAGAGCTACAGCCTGACTAAGACGCCCTTCGTTTTCTAACAGTTTACTTTCGACAGGATCAGGAGATGACAGGAGCTCATCTGGCCGCGCTTGCGTTGTTCTTATCTGATGGCAGGGAACGCGCCTTGAAGGGTCTGGGGAGAAAGATCCTGTTACTTTTTTTCTTTTTTTTTTAAACATATGTTTATTCGGTTTCTCAAGGACTTCACAGTAAGTTAATTACAAAATATGAGCAATACTTTGATGAGAGGTAAACATAATAAGGTATTAGCAGCAATACCAACGGTTGTTGATGCAAGCTGTAAGCCTTCAGAGTAGAGCGTCGCACGCCTTTAAAAGGGCGAGCGAAGTTCCCCAGACAGTCCAAACTAGAAACCAATTTTCAAATTATAAACATTGAAAGTATATGAACAGACCTACATGAAGAACAAACATCCATCACAAGCACTCCAGCAAATAAGAAGGTGAGTGAGGGGGGGGGGGGGGGGGGGGGGAAAAAGGGGAATAACGGGGGAGGGAGTGAGAGGAAATGGGGGGGGATAACTAACACAGGGACAGGGGGCCCGGTTAGAGCATCCTGTTACTTTTGTATACAGAATCCACTGGTTGTAATGTAATTATCTCCCTGCTCTCTGCTCAGCCCCCCTCCCTTTCCGCCTGCAGCCCTTCATGAAGGAATGAAAGAAGGCTGCCTGCTGAGCTTCTCTTCTCTCCTGAGCAAATAAGAGGGAGCAATAAAACGCATATAGCTTGTGCACAGTACAGTTCTCCTCTGTGGATTAGCAAAACAATGTTTGCTGAACTATAGAGACTGAGTATCAGGAGCGTGCATGGGAGGTGGAGCGATGACATCACAGAGGAGGTACTTGTTTTTTTAAACACAAACACAACGCCCCTTTTTTCAAGTCTCAAGAGAGTATCAGCCTGTTAGATGAGGAACTCACTTCTTGGCAAAACCCCTTTAAGTATGAGTTGTATTTTAGAAGGATGTCGCAATGCGTGCTGTAGTCCCTGCTCCAGGCTGTGGACACGCTTGTGACTACACTCTCTGCTCTGCCCGGCGCTCATCTCTCCTGCTCAAGGATGGTGCACGTGCCCGTTCTTTAAGGTGGTGGTCAGTGGCAGGGCCATCCCACCACTGACCACCAATCATTGGCACATCATCCTTTATTAGGACACTTCCCCCTGCACCCAATGCCAGATTGTTGGTGTTTCCTGCCTGTGCTTTTGTTCCTTGTTGCCCGCTTGCTTTTCCTGGTTTTCACATTTACAGACTAGTCTCTGCCTGCCTGTAACTACCCCTCTGCCTGCTCCCTGCGTACTTCGTTGGCACTGACTGTCACTGTGAGCAGCCACATCAGGGGTAGTGACCTGGGAGTTAAAAGCAATCAAGTCCATCCCGCTTTTGCAGCAGGGTTTGGTGAATACAAGGGGCCTCCTTAAGACTCCCCTCTCTGGCATAGCTCGTGTCATGTCTCGAATTGACCCAGCAGATCCACCACCTGCTTTGTGACATTGGATGTGTGTAACTCAGGGACTACCTGCATACAGAAAGTTACTCTATGAACTCTCGAAAACCACCAAATCAGATCTGAGAAATAGGTAGTGATGACCCCCTATTGCTCCATAACCAGAAGGAACCATTTTTAATTTATAAATAGGTTATGAACAATGATACATAAACCACATGATGCTCATATCTAAGGTTATCTCTTGCCAAAAACTCATCGTTTATGATTTCTCATTTATTTTCATTTCTATTGTCAAATGAAATGGAAAAAGACCGTAAATCCCTTTATTCTATTTTACAAAGCATAATGTGAAGTAAAAACGCACCAGAACATAAACCAAAAGTAATGACTAGGATCAGTTTCCTATGGGTATAGTCACATGCTGCAGATTCGATCCAGAAATTTATGCAAGCGTCCCATTTATGTTAAAGTGTGTTCTACCAAAATATCACCATAGAGATGTATACAACTCATTTCTAGTTGTAGAAAATGATGCAACAAAATCCGCTGCAGGTGAATATAATCTATTAGTTTTTTTTGTTGAAATTTTTATTTTGCATTATGTTGGGTGACATTTTGGAGTTTAAAGGGAATCTGTCGGCAATTTTTTTTTTGCTTATTAAATCAAGCCCCTGATCCATATGCTTTTCCTCTCAGTCATTTTTATTTCCTGATTGTACATTTCTCAATTCAGTCGTCTATATATGATTGTGGGGAAGACATTCTTGCTTGCACTGCTTTAACAGCAGTCAGAGAGATACTTTACAGCAGCTTCATGCACATAGGATTCTTAAGACAGTTTCTGTCCCATAGACTTGTATAGGAGTTTTCACTGTGAAGGGAGAGGAGAGGGGGAGCTGTGACATCTCCTCTGGTGACTGGTGGATTCTGTGTTATCTGTACACAATGGTGTCTCCTTTCAGTATAATCCTGCTTTTACGGATAATGAGCAGACTGCTGAAAAGCTCTCTAAACAGAACAGGAAGTGTTAGACAATTATTAGACCTAGGGGCCAAAGTGAAAACTCCAGGACTTAGGAATTATTAAAAAAATACTCAGTGATATGGAAAATAAAAAAAAAAAACAACCAATAATTCCTAAAAAAAATGTGTTTAACATAAAAATGTGAGTTAAACAACAAGTAATTTTTTGATGACACATTCCTTTTAAGAATCAGTTACTCATTTTCCGTAAAGTTGTTTTTTAATTATTATACAGTTCTAGAAATATAGTAAGTAGAGATCGGCATCTTACCATTCATATGATTGTTCTCATTGACCATGTCAGACTGCCTCTCTTTATGTTCATTGCTAATCGAATTGTCGGGGTCATAAAGTTCTTTCATGGTCGGGGCAAAAGTGACACCTTTCCTTCTTCTAACAAGGAAACGAGCGTTCTGAATTTCATTTTTCCTACTTGGAAAAATTTCAATGTACCTTAAAAAGAAAAAAAATAGATAAAAGGGATACAAGTTAAGGCATTTACTTTATAATCAGAGCAACGGTAGTTTAGAAGTATTTTATGTATGACATTTCAGTGACAGAAAATACCTTTGTAACTTATTATATAAAGAATCAGAATGTAGTTGTCTAATATCTAAGAGTAAAACTGACATCAATGCTATACATAATGTGTGTGTCTATGTACACAAACGTACTATTTATTTTAGAGCGCCATTAATCAGGGCTGTGGAGTCAGTAAGCCGAAGCTCAGACTCTTTAATTTCCCTAACTCTGATTCCCACTTTCACTCCCTCATACACGGCGCATGTTTAAGTGACAACTTTACTGTAGTAAAATGGTAACATCAGGCTTTTTATCACCTTATGATACAATAATCAAGCTATTTAAGTAGAACAGACACTGACAAGCAAAAGGGTAACAATGTTTTGAACTTGTGACTTTAAAGCGCCATATCTCTCCATCCACTACAGCTTTGAAAGTGAGACTACCATCATTTTATATACAGTCATCTTACCGATCTCATACATAAACGTGACTTGCAAGTATTTAGCATCTGATTAGTTCTGCAGATTCTTGTTATGTAATTGCATTGTCACAGTTTTGCTCCAAAAAATCAAAACGTTCATTTTAATTATCTTGTTAGTATTCTTTAAATCCGCTTTTGGCTTTCAGCACTGCCTGAATCCTGGGCTCTGGATCAGATTCCAGCATGTCTTGACCTTAGTCTGATCCAAGGTCTCATCTACAAGTTTCCAATGTTGTTGCATTCTGGTCGACTCACTGACAGCTTTAACTTCAACTCTACCAAAAAAGTGTTCAATTGGGTTCAGGAGGCCAATCACAATTTTAAACGTCATTAAATTGAACATTTCTTTCCCAAAAATCGACCTTTTGCTTAGGTCATTGTCCTCCTGAAACTGTTTGTGTTTTTCAAAACCCATGTACTCGAGTGTATAAAGTAACCCATGTTGTAGGACCCTCGCATATAGCTCAGTATTGAGGTCACCATCGATCCAGGTCAAGTGTCCAACACCTTTGGCTGTGAAACAACCTCATGTTATCCCAGGGAACTTGACCATTCCCTCAAATTCTTAATCCATTAACCGCCTTTTCCTTTTTTTTTCCAGACCAAAATTTTTCCCCTTTTTGGCCCCGTTTAAGGGCTTATTTGCCACGTTTGGGCCCGTATTCCGGCCGGTTTTGCCTTCAATACGGCCCAAAACCGTGGGATCATTAGGGAATCCACTGCTTTAGGAACTGGAACCCGTCGCTCCTCCCCGCTCGGCAAATCCGCCCGGGGGGAAAGTGACAAGCACATTATTTACGGCGGGGGACGCGCCGAAAACAATGCATTGTCTATGGGGCCGGGGGCGGCCCCCCCGCCGGCCCCCGGCCCCGCCCCCTCCCGTATTCCGGGGCGGATTTGTCCCTAAATTACGGCGCACAAATCCGCCGTGAATCCCGTGTAACAGGGGCCTTAGGCTATGTTCCCCGGCTTTAAATTGGGATGTATTTCAGTCCAATTCGCTCCGGAGTGGTATTATGCGGGAAATCCGTCCCAGTCTTTACGGTAAACCACATTCTATAGAGAACTTTGGATTACGTTCCTCCCCTGCTCGGCAAATACCCCGCGGGGGGGTAAGGACATGTGAATTACTACAGCGTTACTGCCGTGGTAATGAAAGTCAGGGGCCGGGGGGTGCCCCCCCCGCTCCCCCCCCCAGGCGTAATTGGGGCAAAAAACCGTTAAACAAAGCCTTAAACCCACTCTATTGACTTTCATCTCATTGCTCCAAATCACCTCTTTCCAGTCTTCTGCTGTCTACCTTTCAAACTTTTTTGCAAACTCGAGCCGACACTTTTTATGATGATATTAAAGTGGGGGCTTCTTCCCCTTTTTTTTTTTCGGCCATCATTCCAGACTTGTGTAAGCACTTTTCACTACTTGCATGGAACTTGTGATCTCTTCTTGTGAAATTTTCGAGCCCCCTCCCTCCCGTGTTTTTTCATGCCAGAACGAATCTTGTGATGACTAATTTTTGCTGATTTTTGCCTGGACGGCCCCCCTCTCCCCTTTGCTTTGGGAAAGGTGGGCAGACTTTATTTCATATTCTTCCCGTGTCAGGGCCCCAATGTGCAGTTTGGCAATTTTTTGTTGCCCAGGAAGCTATCGATGAGCGGATGATGCGGCTTCTCTTTTCTTGGGGAAAAGTTCTTCCTGGGTTTCTCCACGATTTTGAATCTGTGACCCACGCCTAGGAATCAACCTAAAAAAAAACTGAGCTATTGGGAATGTGAGAAAGGTTTTAATTTGTAGTAAAAAAAGAAAAAGTTTTCCCCCACCAGGGCAAAACAATAAAATGCAGTTAACATTACAAAAAATAGCAAAAAATAAGCATATTAAATTTTTAAGGTCAAAGTTAAAAAATAAGATAGCAAAGATGATGGGGGTCTCATGTTAAAAAATGTTGTGGGTGGGAGATAGGACCTGAAAGTCAAAAATTCAAAAAATTGTTACCCTTTTCTTGTTGGTGTAAAAATATATTTATTTATACAACTTTTAGAATCAAAAAAAAAAAAAAAAATTTTGAATATTAAAAACGCTGAGTAAGTGGGAAAAACTTTTCAACAAAAGTACTGAATATATTTGTTTGTGCTTACGAATTTTTTGAGAAATATATGGCCGTAATCGATCCCCCTTAAGTACCTCAAATTGATCTCAGTTCCAGGCTAAGAACATTCCCCTACACTAACTTGGGTTGGTAGCAAAGGGTGACCACAGGGGGGAACATCTTACAAGTTCAGGGTATAAACGAATTGCCTCATGCACAGTTAGTTTTTAATGAACGGTTAAACTCTTCTACTTCTTTGTGAACAAATGAAAAAATTTGCTGAAATATTGTCAATCTTTTTGCTATGGGAGCAAAATCTTCCCATGCGGGGAAAGCTTTCTCCGGTCATCCAAATAATCCCATCTATAAGGCTGAAGTATGGTACAATACCCCTAGCAAGACCCCCAAATTCCCCTTGCTCTTGGATCAATTTAACAACGGACCAATTTACTATATATTTTGGGACTCTGTCCATTTTATAGAGTCAGACGAAACCAAAATGGACACCGACTCTATGACTCCAACTCCATAGCCCTGCCATTAATTCTAGGCGGGGAAAGCCAAGGGGTTTAGGTAAATGTTAAAACTAATATAAGACATTAACATTAAGTGACACACATTGGAAGGAAGAGGGACCTCCC